>JAMPIV010016899.1:165000-188089 GCA_024509875.1 Oreohelix idahoensis
CTGGGAGGACAACATTAGACAATCTTTGAAGGACCGAGGACTAGAATGGAACCAGGCCAGAAGGAAGACAGCCGATAGGATAGTCTGGCACTCTCTCTTCCAAACCTCTACACCTTCTACCTTCGTAGAAGGGGAAGGACTAAGTTAGTAAGTAAGTAAATTAATTTTGATTGCCATTTAATTTATTTGGTTGGTGCTAGTCAAATATTTTAGCAATAGCCGTTATTTTGAAAACATAACTCATTTATTTCAATAATTTTTAAATAATGCATATGTTTAAATTTTTTGCATTTGATTTAAAACAATAAACCTTTTAAGAAAGAGAGAATCATTTGATCGTAGCTCCTTACATATTTTTGCATCTTTTAATTTTGTTATTTTACCACCCTAACACAGAATGAAGGGACTACATTTCTGTGAACAACATTTCTAACGGCTATTTAAATCTGTTCTTCTATACCGATCTGTTTATGCGCGGAATCTTGTGTCATTTCCCAGGTTCTTATGTGTGTTAGTATATGCCAATACAGTTGGTGTGTAAAAGTAAATCTCAATATAGAATTATATAGAAATGAATCCTGAAATTTGTACGTACTCACTTAATGAATTTGTACATAATGTCATGTCTATGATCCTTGACTATATGAGCATAAAGCAAAATAAAGTGACCGCTTTAATATTATATGCAAGAGTAAGTAGAAAAATAATTATGGAAAAATGGTTACCAGTAAACCGTCCACATACACAATTTATACTTAATGTAAACTCTTTACTCATGAAGTGTGTAAACATATAATAATAATAATTTATTTAAAACTTAAGAAGGCACAATGACTTCAACAATTACACAGATCAGACTTATTAAAAACTCAGTTACATATGTCATGAACAGTTTATAGAATGAATGTCAGTACTCATGCTCCGGCTGGAGCTAGAGGTATTTATGTAAGTTGCGAGTTAAAGTGAGTGAATGTTAAGTTTGACTGTGGGCATGAATGCATTAGTAGCAGTAAGCGCTAATGTCGAGTTCACGGGCATGACTGAGTTGTTGTGAACGAAGTGGTGGTAAAGGCTGGTCAGGTGTGAAAAGGGTCGTGTGTGGTAAGAGATTTTAGAGAGAGATTGGAGCGAGGAAAGAGAAGACAAAATGGATGAAGGAAGGTAGACAGTAGAAAGTATATTGAGATATAGTGAAATTCCTTCAGTTGGATGATGTTTCAATTATGCACATCATACATCGTGCTTTTGTTATGATTCGTGACCAAAGCGGCAGTCTGCCAGTGTTATTATGTTATGATAAAGTGTGTGATATAAAGTAGTCGGATATCGTACTTACGTGTTGAAGTTCATTGAATTAACATTAGCTGTGAATAACGAGCAATGTTTGTCGCTCCTATATAATATATATATATATATATATATATTTATATTTATATTTGTCAATGTGCACTGTCACGTAGACAGATAATCTATTTTACCATCTTGTCCATAATTTGATTACTCCTTTTAATGTTCTGTTTTCCTGGACATTTTGTAATTTCTTTTTCTTTCATTTTCTACCTTCGTGGCCAAACTTTCTCACCCTCTCAAACCCTCCCCGAGGTTTGTTTACGTTTGGCCTTAGTACTAAATTCCTTCAACGGCCAGCGTAGAGGTAACGTAATGTTATCTAAACGCACCTGTGGTCCGAACATGGGGAATTTCTCTGGTCGCGCTAAGCCTTTGATCACGAGCGAAAGGGTCCCTGTGTTTGGCTTCCAGAACGCTGTTTCGGATCATAATATTATGCATCCTGGAAACAGGGGGAGACAAACCTGCGGTCAGTCTTTGGGTTTTTGCCCCTTAGACAAGATAGAGCATAATGTTATGCATTTCTCTACCTGGGGAACTTTCGCACGATTTCTGTTGTCTTACTCTAGATTACGTCTTTCGCCGAACTTCTGTAGAAATATGCAGGCCAGGTGTCCGGGGGGAGCGTCCTTTGTGATCTATAAGAGTAGACTGGTTTTAATAGACAAAGACATTCGTAAATATTCCTGGCCCGTAGATGACCATCATGAGATAAGGCAAACTTTAACACAGTACTAGAATGTGTTTGCCTATGTTCTAGTCATTTTCGGGGTGAGTTGACATATCTGATAATTAAAGACTTTTTCTTAGTGAAGGAGAATCCAAATGTTATATGTAATTAATTATGGTGAAGAAGGTGAGTGTGGTTTGGGACAGTCACTCACAGTAGCGCACACACCAAGTCATGGAATGGTGTAACGTCTGATGATATTTTAACCATGGTTTATTACAATTATAACATCACGTAGATCTAGACGAATACAGTTACATCGAAACATGAATCTTCATAATGTAGTTAACACACCATACGGCCCTTACACATCCTGGCCTACAAAATCTCTACTCCTCACATCAGTGCACAAAGACTGCGTCTACGGCAGTTATATAATAATCATGGCCTACAAAATCTCTACTCCACATCAGTGCACAAAGACTGCATCTACGGCAGTTATATAATAATCATGGCCTACAAAATCTCTACTCCACATCAGTGCACAAATACTGCATCTACGGCAGATATATAATAATCAAGGCCTACAAAATCTCTATACTTCACATCAGTGCACAAATACTGCATCTACGGCAGATATATAATAATCAAGGCCTACAAAATCTCTATACTTCACATCAGTGCACAAATACTGCATCTACGGCAGATATATAATAATCAAGGCCTACAAAATCTCTATACTCACATCAGTGCACAAATACTGCATCTACGGCAGATATATAATAATCAAGGCCTACAAAATCTCTATACTTCACATCAGTGCACAAATACTGCATCTACGGCAGATATATAATAATCATGGCCTACAAAATCTCTATACTTCACATCAGTGCACAAATACTGCATCTACGGCAGATATATAATAATCAAGGCCTACAAAATCTCTATACTTCACATCAGTGCACAAATACTGCATCTACGGCAGATATATAATAATCAAGGCCTACAAAATCTCTATACTTCACATCAGTGCACAAATACTGCATCTACGGCAGATATATAATAATCAAGGCCTACAAAATCTCTATACTTCACATCAGTGCACAAATACTGCATCTACGGCAGATATATAATAATCAGGCCTACAAAATCTCTATAGCCCTGCGCAGGCATACATTATCCAAAAAACACCTTAGGGCTGACCACCTCAGTCAAAAACCCTGCACACACTGAACCCACGGGAACACACCCCGTTCACACAGTCACGAGAATCTACTGTTCTCTTAACACTGCTCTCAAAAATCCCTGCGGACACTAGCCGCGAGAGCTATTCACACATCACTCAAAACCAGTTCAGAAACAGTACATTATGACCAGAGTTCACCTGCTATCTGACATACTGTCTTCCACGAAACCAAGAGGAGCTATCTTTAAACAAATCCATACCAATCTGTAAGCAAGTACTCTAACCCAAAATTAACTCTACTCAACACGTATTTCCCAAGATCATTTCCCTTTCATCACATCTGCACTTATCAGTTTGCCACACTCCCAGGGAAAAAAAAAATGATTATATCATTTTTTTTTTTTTTGTTGAAAATTAACTCCCAAAAATTTAACGGTTATAATTCAAATACTCCCAAAAATTTAACGGTCAATGAAGTTATATCAGATACCTCTTAAATTAATTCCCAAAAATTTTTTTTAAAAATTTAATGAAGTTCTATCAATTACCTACAAAAATATACCTATGACAAGAGAACATAGCACATCTACAAAAATATCATCAATAAATGTAAGATAACGACTAAATCATCCAACATAATCATTCAAACATACCAAAATAAAAATTAATCTAATACAAAACCCAAGTTAAGTATACATAGTACAAACTAAACAGAAAATAAATTATCATACGAGAAAAGACAAAATATGAAATGGGAATATGATAAGAATCAAATAGAATCATAAGATGACAATGAAGACAACAATTCCATACATGTAAAACAAATAGAACTATAAGAACCAATTACATTATCTAAAGTCATATAATTAACTTAACACTACAAAAAATGAAAGTATAAATAGCGTAACACGAAAAAAAAAGTATACAAGAAGTATGAATTACATCAAAGATGAAACACGGAAGCATAAACAAAATATCAGACAATATTGAAAAGACAACAGAAAAGATGTAAAGAAATGACGAATAGTCAACAAAGAGAGATGACAGTAAAGATGCAAATGTAAAGAAAGTTGGTAACAACACCTAACAATAACTATCTAAATGTAACAACGTATTGTAAAATACAAAAATGCTAAAGTATATTTATATACTAACACAAAAAAGAAAGCTTATGACAAGCACAGCATAATAAGTAATTTAACTAAGTTATAAAGTTATACATAACTAAAAATAAATTACATCAAATATCATCCAAACAAAAATATTAACGCTAACACAAGTTTTGCATTGACGCATAGTCAAGCGCTAAATACCAAAAAATACATCCGAACATCAAAACATTTTCAAAGAATTAATGTCACTACATAATAGTAACCTTAACATACAATCTAGCGCTGGCGCAGAAAAAAATAAATATCACAATGTTCAAAACACATTTTCCAAAAATTTACAATACAAAAAAAATGTTTCTTCTCTTTAGGTTAAATAAAAATAGTATTTTTATTTCTAAGTAATATGTAGCTATAATTAATAACTAACAATTAAATTAGCTGAGTAACATAAAAATAATCTTATCTTTAAATAGACACACATCAAAACGTGTAAGTTTTTTTTTCTCTTCTTTTTTTAAAAAAAAATACATCAAAGAAACGTCACATTGGGTAATAAAATGTTAACTACAAACGAAGTTATAAATATATATAAGTGTAATATTATTTCTCTTAACTATGTATTATAATCAGATATTTAAATTCTTTAAATGAACAAGAGTATCAGCCGTCGCTGTTAATTCTACCCACTTAATTTAATAGGAAATTTAAGTTAATTCTAGCTGACAAAAAATCGAATCGTTTAAATTATCAAATGTCATAATTGAGAAAAAATGGAAACCAAGTTTCAGAATACGTCCTTAACTTCAACGAAAAATCATTAATAATACATACAAGTTATGTTTAAAATTACCTTTCACTAAACAATTAATTCAAATAATCTGTATATAAATATGTTAATTAAACATGGTATCAGACCCATGATGAAATACAAAACAAAATTTTAAGTAGTGAATAAACACTCAGGACTATCTATGAAAATGACTATTACATTGTCTCAGTAAATAAGTTTGTGCATAGAAATTATTTAATGCATAATTAAAATACAGTCATATAAGTAACAACCAACAAATAATTATGGCAATCTGTAGTGGTGTTGATGGTATTGTATGATGGTGTTATTACTACATGTAACTTGTATGAGGCCAGCTGTGAAGGCTCCTGAGATAAAATGTAGTTGAGAATTATCAGAAGGCCTTTCTTGCTACCACTACGACCTCACACTTAATTTTTTTTTTCTTAATGAATGTGGCTACGTAAAGTGTCTAGGGTAATGATGTGTAATGTGGTGTGTTAGTTATAAATACACCCACAGACATTTAAGAAGACTAATAAGATTAACAAGTGTTAAAATACACTGAACTAACTCACGTGTATAAAGTTTTTGATATAATTATATTACATTTATTGGTTCTGGATCAAGTTTTATGTGACCAGAACTTGTTTTAAAAGAAGGATTGAAAATTTATGAAAAAAAATGCATGGAATGTTACATAATAAATGCAAGAGCGTACCTATTTAAGTACTAGACTAGTTAGTTTTATTAAAAAAAGTTCGAGTAGTCATCTCTTTGGGAGGATATTTACTGTTTGTGCTGTTGGGGTGGCCTCATCACACCTGTCTATATTGACTACACAATGTCCAGAAAATGGTGGGAATTTTTACGGGGATATTAGTCACTACCAATAGTTGGTGAATGTCCAGCAGACCAGAGGCTCACTCATCTTTTTGTAGCTCTGGTGCTGAAAACTTGCGGTCCCACCTCTCCGTGCTGGCGGGCAATAATGGTGGTCTCTGTCACAAGAACTGCACAGATACACTCGAGTACAGTCACCCACCGAATAGACTCTGCTTTGTTGTCGATAGAAACTCACAGCTCTGCAATCAAAGTATGGGCCATGTGTCAAAATCTATTCTCTACCCACGTCTGGACACAACACTGACACAACAACCACATCATACAGACAGGTCAGATCTCTCTGACCAAACAGCACAGTTACCATGGTGGGCCTACATCAGACAGATCCTCCCAGACCATAGATTCTGAAAAATATTTATTAGTTGTCGGCCCTAAAAGAAGATAGGTAACCTGTTTCAACGCTTGATCTATCTTGCATAATCCTTGCTGTAGTTTATGTACCTTGTTGGTCCCTAGACCCTGACTTGGGCGGGGGGTCTAGAGCAAATCCCTACTTGTTTGTAAGGCTAGATTTTGATATGGCAGTATCAAATCACTCGAACATGAAACAATATTCAAAATATATAAAGAAATAATTTCAATCTTACCAGATTATGAATAATTAACACAGAAGTGCTAGCAAAACTCAGCTGAGCTGCTGGCTATAGGATGGCGTCCCTAAATTTAACTCACTGTCTTTCATATGGGAAAACACCACACTTTAAAATCTGTGTCTAACACTGAACAATTATTGAAGAATGACCCCAAATGCGCTCTGAGCGCTAATGATATGATTGTCTGTGGCCAATCACTGCCGAGGTTTATTTTAAATTTCAAATTTCTACACTAAAGTCATTTCAGTCATGCTTCAGTCAAGTATGGATGGTTATCTGTTAGTCTGTCCGTCTCTACTTGTGTTTCAAAAAAAAAAATGTGCTTGATTTTTGAAGCAACCTTTCTCTCCCCTTAAAATTTTGTCGTAAAAAGTTATATTTAGACTCAGCTACCACCAATGTCCCTTCACTTCTATGCCAAGTAACTTTGAACACCTGCGTCCCCAAGGTCGTGTTTTGTGTGCAAATAACGACACTTTTTATTCAAGGCAGTCTGTCGATGATGTAAACTACACTGTCTTTTGTCATTATCTTCAATATTATCTATCCGTTTGTAAAATTAAGATCATATTATTTCATTGCTCAGAATAGGCCATCCGGCCAGCTAATTTTTATATTCCTAACATTAATATTAAGAAAAATTACTTTTTAAATTTTTGTAATATTCCTAACATCTGCGTTTTAGCCGCTGAATTCAAATCAGGCTTGGTATCGCAAAACGTCCAATTCCGTACCTCGTGTCAATTTGGGGGACGTGAATTTTTACTTTCCTCCATCCCCCCCCCATTGCGTCTCCTTAGCCTTTCCAGTCATATTTTTTTTCTTTTGATCCGCCGTTCCCCTCCTGTCTAGCAAGTCAATTTTATGGAGGGTGATGACCCGCGGTCTAGGCGATCATGTACATCAGCAGCCTACGCATTATGTTTTTATCCTTAAATGTTATCTTTTGAGTATTTTACCGTTGTATCTCTGTCAATTTCACTACACATCTCCCCACTTGAAAACATGCCTATGGCAAGTTCCAAAACCAGCGATACACATAGGTAAAATTACTCCTCACGTCTGCCACTACTCTAATTTTGATCACAGGGGTGCCGACTGAGGAAATCTGCACCGACATTCAATTTGCCTGGGATATATTGGATACTGAACTGATAAGGTTGAAGCAATAAAGACCACCTCAGCAATCTTGCGTTTTCATGCTTAGCCTGAGACAAGAACACGAGAGGCTGATGATCCGTCTCCACCACAAATGTCCTACCATATAGATAGATTTGAAACTTCTTTATTGCCCAGATTAATGCTAAACATTCTTTTTCGCTTGTGGAGTATCCTTGTTCCGCCTTATTCAATTTACGGCTTGCATAAGCGACTGGTTTCAGTTCCCCATCAGGTGAAGATGATCTTTGCAACAAAGCCCCTCCGAGTCCCACATTACTTGCATCGGTTCTTAAGACAAAGTCCTGTGTCAAATCAGGCAGTTTGAGAATAGGCTTGCTAGTGAGTTTTTCCTTTAACTCTTGGAACGCTAGTTCACATTGTGCAGTCCAAATAATTTTATCTGGAAGTCCCTTGCGAGTCAGATCAGTCAGAGGAGCACAAATAGCGTTAAAATTCTTGATGTATTTCTGATAAAATCCGCATAACGACACAAATGATCGCACGTCTTTTTTTGTTTGCGGCCTAGGTGCTCTCTGCAGTTTTTCCAAGTTCTTAGGATCAGGGGTCATATTACCCTGATATACAGTGTGTCCCAAGAATTCCAACTCTTTGCATCCAATACAACATTTTGTTGGCCTAGCAGTTAAGTTCGCCTCCCGAAGTCTATCAAACAACATCTCCAGAGCTTCAATGTGTTCTTCAAAGGTCTCGGTGGCGACGAGAATATCATCCATGAAATTTGTGATACATGGGTTATTCAGGGGGTCCAACAATTTTCGCATCATCCTTGAAAACACACTCGGAGCATTTTTCAGTCCGAATGGTAGCATATTGAATTCATAATGTCCATCCGAAGTGCTAAAAGCCAAATAAGGTCTCACTTCAGGCTTCACTGGGATCTGGTAATAGCCTTTACTAAGATCCACCTTTGAAAAGTATTTTGCCTTGTTCAGTCTGGCAAATAGCTGTTTTGTGTCTGGTAATGGATCCACTTGTCCTTCTGTGACAGCATTCAGTTTCCTGTAATCTATGCACAGTCTGTGTTCCCCAGACGGTTTCCTCAACAAAACGACACTAGAACTAAAAGATGATTCACTGTGCGAAATAATCCCCTCCTTCAATAAATAATCTATTTCTTCCTTTAATGCCTTCTCCTTCGCGAACGGAATAGAATAGGCTCTCATACAGATTGGGTTTGAGTCTACCAGTTTCATGTCATACTGTAGCAAATTTGTATGGCCTGGTTTATCTGTTAATACATCTGTATGTTCCTCCAGAACCTTTTGAACTCTCTCCCTCTGGTTTTTAGTCAGGTGCTTACTGACTTTTACCTGTGCTGCTGTTTCACAAGGATGTAATGGGTATTCATGTGAGGTGAGTGGTTCCTTTTGCATCTGGGTTGCAATAGCTAAGGTCAATAAGGGGGTGCTTTCCTGGAGTGGTCTGTCCAGATACTTCTTTAACAGGTTTACATGATAAACTTTTTCCTTCCCCTTTTTGTCAATTTTATAGTTTGTTCTAGACACCTTCTCTAGAACCGTATATGGACCTTGCCAACCAATTTGTAATTTATTCTGGCTTCCGGGTAGTAAAAGCAGCACCTTCTCTCCGACTGCCAGTTCCCTGTCCTTTGCCTTCCTATTAAAGTATGCTGCATGTTTCTTCCTGGCTTGTTTCAAATTATCATTTGCCAGTTTCCATCCAGCTTTCAAACGAGTGGTCAGTTCGTTCACGTATTGATACGATGAGGTAACAGTCTCTTCCGCCTTCTCATCTGTCCAGGTCCTTAATAGAGCTTCTAAAGGCCCTTTTATTGGCCTCCCAAATAGCAGAGTTGCGGGAGCCATCCCGGTTGAACTATGTGGTACCTCCCGGTACGCAAACAATGCGGCGGGCAGGAATTGATCCCACAGATCCGGTTTTTTCGTGTGCCAGCTTTCTCAGGATAGAAATGAGAGTCCCATTGAACCTCTCTACTTGGCCGTTCCCTTGTGGATGGTACGGACTACAATGAAAGTGCCTGGCTTGAAATAGCTTAAAAACTTCTTCCGTTAGTTTCCCCTTGAACTGAGAACCATTATCCGTCAAGATTTGATGCGGGAATCCTAATCGGGTAAATATTGTAAGTAGTGCCTCTGCTACATGTTTTGAATCAATTGATGGCAGGGCTACCGCCTCTCCCCACATAGAACAAGTGTCCACCAGAGTAAGGATGTAACTGTTCCTCCTCTTGGTCCGAGTGAGAGGTCCTACAATATCCACTGCAACCCTCTCAAAAGGTGTTCCCACTATGGGCATTTCCCCTAGAGTTGCAGGAGCAGTCCAGTGCTTTGGAGCTACCCTTTGACATTCTGGGCAGGATTTGACATATCTTTTTATATCCTCCGTTATCCCTGGCCAGAAGTAATGACAAGCTATACGCTGTCCGGTGGCGCTGATCCCCATGTGACCACTGAAGGGAATCGCATGTCCGAGTTCCATCACTTTATCTCTATATGAAATGGGAAGAACCAGCTGGTTGTGACCATTTGTTCCAGTTCCGGCCTTCCTGTATAAGAGTTTGTTCTTCATGAAATATTCCCCCTTGCTCGGAGGTGTGTGGCATTTGGGTAATTTTTTAAAACATGGCTGGAGTGTCCTATCCTCAGCCTGCGCCTTCCTCATCTCCTCTGGATGAGCATTTATAGGTTCACCTTCTTCCTCCTTCTTCTGTGACCTGGTCTGCACTGTCGCCATGATCACAGGTTTCTCGGGATTCCCCAAGAAGACGTATCTACACCCCAATATCAGAGGGTAGATTGGTTCATCTATCACTGCTGCTCTGATTTCTCCTTCCACATAGCGAGTTTTCACCGTTATCCTTGCGATGGGAAGTGTCATGAGTGGTATGTCCTTAGTCGCCCCTTGTATTTCCACTGTTTCTGTGGTATACTGACTTGGGTCCACTAGGCTAGACTTCACAACTGAATCATAATCCAAACCTGTATCATAAAGGCACCTTATGGTGACCCCATTACAAATAACATCCTCACAAACTGGGGGGTGATAAGGTTCCTGTTGTCCCTTAGGATTAACCTTTACTCTTTGCGTCCCCGACTTCATTGCAGCAATGTTTGAAGGTTTCCTTCTACAAAATTCGGTGTTATGGTTATCCTTCTTGCACCATTTGCACCATCTTTTTCCTTGGTTCAACGGTTTTCTTTCATTGAACTTTTGGTCATTGAACTGTGAGTTTCTGTCGCGATAGTCATTTCTTTGCCGCTCAAAGTTTGTCCTACCCTTATTTCCCTGCTCTCTATTATCAAATTTATTAAATTGCTGTGGAGCTTTAAAATTGTCTATGTGCTTCTTCTTAGCACCACTTACCTCTGCCTGAGCTGCCTGATACCTCTCAGCAACATTTAAAATTTCCCCCAACTTCTCTGCACCCTGTTCCATGAGAAATTTTCTCATGTCTGGAGCCATGGACTCTCTCAATTGCTCAATCATGATCATTTCTTTAAGATCTTGGGTCTTCCCCAGAGCCGTCCATTTCTCCAAATAGGTTTCTATTCTGGCAGAAAATTGGTGGTATGTCTCCCCAGACAACAGTTTGGCATTTCTGAATTTCTTACGATAAAATTCACCATTCTTTTCGTACCTTAATAACAAAGCCTGCTTTAACATGTCATAATTGTCTTGGTCTTCCCTGTTCATTTTGGCAAATACTTCGTAAGAAGTACCCCTCAATCCCTGTGATAGCTTTAAGCTCCACCTCTCTCTCTCTAACCCATATGTAGTAGCTAATAACTCAAAACGTCCTAGGTACCCCTCTATGTCATCGTCTTTTTCAACAAAATGGTCTAAATGAAACCCCATAGCTGAGTTTGAGGCTCCCATACTGGGCGTAGCATCTGAGGCAAAAGGGCTGGCACCATTTTCAGGAGCCGGGCCTTGTAATTCCAGCTCCCTTAGTCGTAATTCATGCTCCCTCTGCAACCTTCTATCTTCTGCTTCCCTTTCGGCCTTTTTATCTTCTGCCTCCCTTTCGGCCTTTTTATCTTCTGCCTCCCTTTCGGCCTTTTTATCTTCTGCCTCCCTTTCGGCCTTTTTATCTTCTGCCTCCCTTTGCTGTCGTTTTTCTTCTGCCTCAATCTGCAGCCTCTTAATTTCTCTATCAGCCTCAATTTGTAATCTCTTTTCTTCAGCTAACCTGTCAGCCTCTAATTTTCTTTCAGCCTCTTTTTCTAATCTCCTTTCTTCCCGTTCAATATATTTATCACATTCAGTCGTTACGTATTGAATTAAAATTTGACCATCCATCCCCATCTCCTTCGCAGTGAGCACAGCAGCTGATCTAAACTTTGCTAGCTCTGCCATACTTTTTGGACAATATAATAATATACAAGATAAATCTCTAACCAGTAAATACACTAAGTACTTCTAATTACTATATGACTATAGTCTAACTAATTCTAACTAACCAGTTAACTAATTAATTATTACTGGCTGTGAAGATTCACCAACTTTTATCTGCAGGGACACTTTTAATTTTAAAGGAAATTTTACAATTTATTTCCCTACTTTTATTTCTCCCACCAGGAGATCCTAATTTTACTGTTGGGCTAATTATCCCTGGACAAGACCCCAATTTATGTAGTGGTGTTGATGGTATTGTATGATGGTGTTATTACTACATGTAACTTGTATGAGGCCAGCTGTGAAGGCTCCTGAGATAAAATGTAGTTGAGAATTATCAGAAGGCCTTTCTTGCTACCACTACGACCTCACACTTAATTTTTTTTTTCTTAATGAATGTGGCTACGTAAAGTGTCTAGGGTAATGATGTGTAATGTGGTGTGTTAGTTATAAATACACCCACAGACATTTAAGAAGACTAATAAGATTAACAAGTGTTAAAATACACTGAACTAACTCACGTGTATAAAGTTTTTGATATAATTATATTACATTTATTGGTTCTGGATCAAGTTTTATGTGACCAGAACTTGTTTTAAAAGAAGGATTGAAAATTTATGAAAAAAAAATGCATGGAATGTTACATAATAAATGCAAGAGCGTACCTATTTAAGTACTAGACTAGTTAGTTTTATTAAAAAAAAGTTCGAGTAGTCATCTCTTTGGGAGGATATTTACTGTTTGTGCTGTTGGGGTGGCCTCATCACACCTGTCTATATTGACTACACAATGTCCAGAAAATGGTGGGAATTTTTACGGGGATATTAGTCACTACCAATAGTTGGTGAATGTCCAGCAGACCAGAGGCTCACTCATCTTTTTGTAGCTCTGGTGCTGAAAACTTGCGGTCCCACCTCTCCGTGCTGGCGGGCAATAATGGTGGTCTCTGTCACAAGAACTGCACAGATACACTCGAGTACAGTCACCCACCGAATAGACTCTGCTTTGTTGTCGATAGAAACTCACAGCTCTCTCTGACCAAACAGCACAGTTACCATGGTGGGCCTACATCAGACAGATCCTCCCAGACCATAGATTCTGAAAAATATTTATTAGTTGTCGGCCCTAAAAGAAGATAGGTAACCTGTTTCAACGCTTGATCTATCTTGCATAATCCTTGCTGTAGTTTATGTACCTTGTTGGTCCCTAGACCCTGACTTGGGCGGGGGGTCTAGAGCAAATCCCTACTTGTTTGTAAGGCTAGATTTTGATATGGCAGTATCAAATCACTCGAACATGAAACAATATTCAAAATATATAAAGAAATAATTTCAATCTTACCAGATTATGAATAATTAACACAGAAGTGCTAGCAAAACTCAGCTGAGCTGCTGGCTATAGGATGGCGTCCCTAAATTTAACTCACTGTCTTTCATATGGGAAAACACCACCTTTAAAATCTGTGTCTAACACTGAACAATTATTGAAGAATGACCCCAAATGCGCTCTGAGCGCTAATGATATGATTGTCTGTGGCCAATCACTGCCTAGTTGTACTTTAAATTTCAAATTTCTACACTAAAGTCATTTCAGTCATGCTTCAGTCAGTATGGATGGTTATCTGTTAGTCTGTCCGTCTCTACTTGTGTTTCTAAAAAAAATGTGCTTGATTTTTGAAGCAACCTTTCTCTCCCCTTAAAATTTTGTCGTAAAAAGTTATATTTAGACTCAGCTACCACTAATGTCCCTTCACTTCTATGCCAAGTAACTTTGAACACCTGCGTCCCCAAGGTCGTGTTTTGTGTGCAAATAACGACACTTTTTATTCAAGGCAGTCTGTCGATGATGTAAACTACACTGTCTTTTGTCATTATCTTCAATATTATCTATCCGTTTGTAAAATTAAGATCATATTATTTCATTGCTCAGAATAGGCCATCCGGCCAGCTAATTTTTATATTCCTAACATTAATATTAAGAAAAAATTACTTTTTAATTGTTTTTTGTAATATTCCTAACATCTGCGTTTTAGCCGCTGAATTCAAATCAAGGCTTGGTACCGCAAAACGTACAATCCCGTACCCCGTGTCAATTTGGGGGACGTGAATTTTTACTTTCCTCCATCCCCCCCCCCATTGCGTCTCCTTAGCCTTTCCAGTCATATTTTTTTTCTTTTGATCCGCCGTTCCCCTCCTGTCTAGCAAGTCAATTTTATGGAGGGTGATGACCCGCGGTCTAGGCGATCATGTACATCAGCAGCCTACGCATTATGTTTTTATCCTTAAATGTTATCTTTTGAGTATTTTACCGTTGTATCTCTGTCAATTTCACTACACAATCAAATATTACAAAGATTACATAATATTTCATTAACAACATATAAAGTTCTATACGAAAGAATACAATAACATTCAGTGTTTGTAAACAGAACAAAAATAAACAGGACCTTTGAAAAAAAACAAAAACAAAATTCCTTCGAGGTCTTGCGAACATCTCATCAACACGCAAGGTGACATCATGACACGGTGGGTTAACGTACTGTCTAGGCTCGCTTGAATGGATAAATGGTACACAGTGATCTACATCTCTCCCAGGTAATGTAAAATTAGAATGGTGATTCCCCTCGCAAAGTCGCTCGCTGTGAGACAATACAAATGAAAATATCTATTTTAATCCATGGTAAGATTATGAGGAAACACGGAAAAGTTCACTACACATTTACCCGAACTCCGTGGTGTAAGGTTGTGGCCCTCCTGCGATGTCAACAACTCTCGTCACATAGCAGACAAACATAGACGTCCCAGGGACAACCTGACCTATAATTCACAGCTGTCAGTGCGGTAGGCTGAAAAAAATTACTACCTTCACAAGACCGAGATGATCTCTCAAATCTATCAGCATGACAGCAAAAGCATTTAAAGAACCTATTACCGTTCCTATTACTCTGATTGCTAATAATCTTGCTCTTATGTGGAGCACAGTTAACCTGGTTGCGATCTGTATAATTTCTTTTGAGAGCATTGTTATTTGCTCTATTAACACCGTTGTACTGATTTAAATCCCAGTTACAATAGTTATTCTTAATACTTCTTCCCAAGATAACAATGTCCATCAGATAGAACTGGACTTTTTAGCAGAAAAATTATTACTAGACTGATGAAACTTTCATATAATTACTTCTGCTATAGTTTTTTCTAAACTTTTAGAATCACAATGTTGAGATCTGTCACATTTTTTTCTTTGTTTTTAGGAGAAGAAACGTTACCGTAGGATGAACTCCCTTGGTACTTTAATAACCTTAGGGTTATGTCTCCTATCAAAACTATTTTTTTTCTTTGCTTGTGGTAATGTGTTTAAAAAAATGAGTCACACTGCCTTGACTGGGTATGACTAGAAGGTTTGACAATCTCTTTATTTTTTTTCACAACATTTGTTTCCTTCATGGAAACAAGCAGCTAGTAGTATGTTTGTTACATTTGTAACCAATTTATCAGATCTGTCAATAAATACGCTTTACGTTGGTTTTTTTTTAACACACTGACTTGAGATTTTAGCACTGTTTCTTTTCCTTATTTCTGCAAGACTGGATATTACCTGTAGAATTCTCTTTGTTGGACTGTCGCCAAGAAAACAATATTATTGGAAATCTAGAGCATTGGTCGAAAGTTGCGCTAGACTGGAAAGTTGATATCTATATTTCCCCCGAAAAAGATACACACGTCCACTATTCTCGACCTTAGAAATGTGCAAAAAGTGTCTGAGGCTGACTTTTTTGGCTTTAGTGTTCTGATTGATAAGAAACTTTCTGTCTATCATCGACAACACTGACGGAAGACCACATATCCCATGACAACATATTCAAGACAATAAACCGTCAAGCAGACCATATATTCTTCTTCTTGCTTCTACAAGTTCTCAAATGTCCTAAGTGCAAATCTGTTCACTGCATAATTTCTTGTTTAAAACTCTCAGCTTTTAAGACCTTTGCAGCTTTCCTCTCTGCTAGCAAAATTTTCAATCTTAATAATTAATCAATTTGTCTTTCTCCATCATTAATTTCTACTTTTTCACTCTCTCTTTATCAACCCTCTCAATCTCAATATCATGACTACTTCGTAAGCCCTATCAACCTACGGCCTATCCCCTACCCCTTCTCTAAGGGATATATAGTTATCACCTTTTCTTTTAATTTGGCCGACCACAAATCTCATCGTCCACTTAACAGATCAATAAGTGTTTCATTTACACAACTTCTTCTTGAACTTTCTCTCGTGTCCAGAATTTCTTAATTTCGCCATTGTTTTTTCCCAAATCTTGAGCTTACATCGCCGTGAGTCAATTTTGCCTCAACTTTCGCGCCGACGGTCTATTTTTTTGCACCTGAGCTTTCCATTCTCTTTAAGCCTAAACACGTAGCAAGCTCGAACAGAGCAAGCTCAGAATTTGATCTGAACAATAAATCACCTGTAAGCTTTTAGTCACTCTTTTTACCCTGTTAGCTTAATTCATCTTCAGCAGTGTACTTTTTAGCAACTTTCCCTTTGCTCCTGTGTACTCTGTTTTATCGTCATCCTATTTGCTTCTCATCCTTTAACTCTTCTTTTCTGTTGTCCCTATGCAGTGTCGTCGCGCCATATCGTTACGAATCCCCGCATTAATCTTCTACTATATTTCATCACGTTTGTTACGCATTTATGCTTGCCTCCAAAAAACAGACGAAGGTCCACTCCTAAAACTAAACAATTCCCCATCGCTAGATTTCCTTAGCCATACTCACATGAGGAATTGACTGAAATCTCTCATCAGGCAAAACTCTCTTAGAAGCTCTTGATGCAACAGACCAAAAAACCCTGTCCCATAACTCTGTCGACCCTTGACTCATAGCTCCATGGGCTATTTCTTTAGATTCCCCCTGACTCATCTGTTCCCTTCCTGGGAAAACAGCACTACTCTAATACAGGTTCATTATCCTGCATTGGATCTGTCCCATCTGGAATTCCATTGTGGACTTGCTCTTAACTTAGTCAAACCATATATCGTCTTAATTTAAACTTTTCATTATAACCAATTCCCAGTAGTCTTATTTTTAAGACTCCCCCCCTCACCCCCATGGCAAAATTCCATCTTCCCCCCTCAATCACTGCATCATCCAATTTCCTGTACATAGGACCAATTACTTTATTCCATGCTCATGCATATCATACTCCATAAATTACTCGACTATTAATTATTCGACGTAAACCCAACATCAATCATACGGTATTATTAGAAATTAGGATTACGTGCAGCAGACTGTCCCCGGCTTCCTGTTGACCACATGGCACAGAACCTGTTAAGTGGCTACGGCAAATCATTACACACATAAACCAAAAGAACTTAACCTGAAGGTTTTATCTCCTGACCCTTTCGCTAACACACCTGGATATCACAAAGTTTCTCTCCTCGACGTCTCTTCTAAAACTACTCCTCTGCAGAAACGCGCCCTACGTAAGGACTAAGCTCTCTCTGTCTTCAAGCATCTCCGTGCCACCGTACAGTCACCTGCTCCCTGCAACAATGCATCAGCACGACACGCCGAACCGATCACAGCCCAACTCCGCCAATCCACTTGAGGTTTTACGTCGCCAGGACGAACTCTCCCAACTTACTGCACTATAGTTGAATCTGACATAGGGAAAAGACGGAACATGCACTGTACACAATGTTATCTGGCATTCAATGTTTCGCTATCTAGTTTAGTTGCTACAACACGCCAAGATATGAGGATGGATATGCGCAGTCAGCTGATACCTGTGTACAGTTGAATTAAGCCACGCCCACACAGAGCAAAAACATAACACAGTTCAGTGCCCCCCGTCTCCATCCTACATCCTCTGTAAATGACCCCCCTGGTCCTGAATATGGACCTAATTCTACATCTCCTTGTCACCGCGGGATGTCTCAATGTCGGGTTGTTACGACCCGTTTTGATTTGGCCTCACTACAATGATATTAATGATGATACTCGCTGGTGATCACATTACAGATACAATCGAAACTCATGATCTTCCATAATGTAGTTAACACAACCACCATACGGCCCTTACACATCCTGGCCTACAAAAATCTTCTCTACTCCCTCACATCAGTGCACAAAGACTGTTTTTTTGTCCTACGGCAGATATATAATAATCAAGGCCTACAAAATCTCTATACTTCACATCAGTGCACACATTCAGTGCACAAAGACTGCGTCTACGGCAGTTATATAATAATCATAGGCCCTACAAAATCTCTACTCCACATCAGTGCACAAAGACTGCGTCTACGGCAGTTATAATAATAATCATGGCCTACAAAATCTCTATACTTCACATCAGTGCACAAATACTGCATCTACGGCAGATATATAATAATCAAGGCCTACAAAATCTCTATACTTCACATCTAGTGCACAAATACTCAGTGCACAAATGCTCAAATCGTACGGCAGATATATAATAATCATGGCCTACAAAAATCTCTATACTTCACATCAGTGCACAAATACTGCATCTACGGCAGATATATAATAATCAAGGCCTACAAAATCTCTATACTTCACATCAGTGCACAAATACTGCATCTACGGCAGATATATAATAATCAAGGCCTACAAAATCTCTATACTTCACATCAGTGCACAAATACTCCATCTACGGCAGATATATAATAATCAAGGCCTACAAAATCTCTATACTTCACATCAGTGCACAAATACTGCATCTACGGCAGATATATAATAATCAAGGCCTACAAAATCTCTATACTTCACATCAGTGCACAAATACTGCATCTACGGCAGATATATAATAATCAAGGCCTACAAAATCTCTATACTTCACATCAGTGCACAAATACTGCATCTACGGCAGATATATAATAATCAAGGCCTACAAAATGTCTATAGCCCTGCGCAGGCATACATTATCCAAAAAACACCCTATGGCTGACCACCTCGGTCAAACACCCTGCGCACCCTGAACCACCGGGAGCACACCCCGTTCACACAGTCACGAGAACTCTACTGTTCTCTTAACACCGCTCTCCAAAAATCCCTGCGGGAACATAGCCCGCTGAGAGCTATTCACACATCACTTCAAAAACAGTTACAGAAACAGTACATTATGACCACAGAAGTTCAGGCGACCTGCTATCTTCTGACATACTGTCTTCCACGAAACCTAACGAGCACGAGGAGATACTCTGTTAAAAACATAATTCCATACCAAGCTGTAAGCAAGTACTCCTAACCCAAAATTAACTCTACTCAAACACGTATTTCCCTCCCCGCATACCAGCTTTCCCACCTTTCATCACATCTTGCACTTCTCAACCCTTTTCAAATCATCTGTATTAATTATTATCTTATACTTCATGTTAGCTTCCTTCCCTAACATATATATAATATATATGTCCTAGGAAAGTGAATTCATTTTTCGAGGATTTCTCCTAGTTATTTAGCTTCAACGTGATAAGGCTAGCGCGGCCCTAGCGTTAGCGCTGTCTACGGCCTAGTAAGGGTGCTTAAACTGTTCTACGGTTTAGCATGGCTGTTATATGTCCTAAACTTTAAATAACAAGATATTTGGTAGATCAGAATCAGTCCACCAGAAGCTTAGCAATGCGGTTTTTAAGTATGGGCTCTAAATTAAATGTCATTTCCTGTTAAGATAACTTTCAGGTGTGGATTGTTCACCTTTATAGATTGAATAGTGCAGATGCAGGGTCAACTAACTCCCCCCTGGGGGATTATCAGGAGATTAGTTCATACTTACGCTCTGTTTTGAACTACGATACTTTTTAGTGGGCAAGGGAGGAATCATTCTTCTATGCTTTATTGGCCATCCTGTGGCCCTAGGCAAGTTGTCCATAAACTTTCCACGAAACGCAGTCAACCAGGCATAGATATAATTTAATTCTTATTGATTCAGCCATTATTGTATTATCCCCTATAGCAAGAAACATTGCATTTCTCTTTTGTATCATTTTTTGTGGAATATTAATATTATTTCCCCAAAGGGACATTGGATGACTTTTATTTTTGTAATGTCACATGCTGTAATCTGTTTATGTAAATTCACTTAATTGTTGTAAGATGAACCCCCCAATAACCCATACTCCATTCAGCTGTGTATGTTTTATTTTGGGAGGAAGAGGAGTAGATTTTTGCTACGTTGGAGCATGTTGCTTGACGGGTTCATGGAATGTACAATAGATATTAAGCCTATGCGGGCGCGTGCTGATAATTGATATTTTTTTAAGGAACAGGGGACATGGATTGAAGACAGACCTAAAACTATCATAGCCAATAACTAACATAAAAATCCTTGACTCCAATACGTGCGACCGCGACAACTTTCTGTATAAAGTTAGTGTGATTTTATTATTTTGCTTGACTGTTAAAAAAGGGTCTGTCTCTTTTTGGGTCTCAGTTTCCGAAGAGATACCGATTTGCTAGAGTCAGGTTTCCAGTCAGGCGAAGAATGTCACATTCTCTTCGATCAGAGGGTTTTCTGAGTACATACTAGGCATCACGAGTCGTCAACCCCCATTCGTGAACCTAAACCCTTTTTGTCAACAGCCAAGTTACGCTCACGCGCATGCAACGAGGCCAGCCAACGGGGCTAATACTTGGAAACAATCGATTGCAGTTGAGTCGTAGTTCTCTACTCGCCTATTGGTTGGATTACCCTCAGTTCAGGAGCACTGCGGCTTTTCTTTTTCCAGAATATCCAAAACCGGCCCAGCATATGTCAGATTTAGGAGAGTATCTGATAGCTCACAAGCCTTTTGTGTGCCTAAACGGGACACTGCAGCCAAGCCACGGTCAGAGCAAGCACCCCAACCAGGATTTTACTGCCTAGTATGAAAAGGTTCAAAAGCGCCGGATAAAAGAGCGCGCATAGGGACTGCCCTTGTCCTCAAGTAACTTCGTCATTGCGGTGTATTTATTTTCTGGGGTCTGATTGTAGAGGAACTTTCGCACGTTTAGGAGCAGCCGACCATCTATGGGACAGAGTTCCCAGCCCTTCCCCCCCTCACGCCATTAGAGCGGTTCACCATACGTTTAGCACCAACAAGAAAGTTTTGCTAGGTATAGTCCCTCACGAAGGATCTACAAGGTAATACACTGCTTTCGGGATCGCTATGCATTTCGGTTCCACGACCGCGGACAGGCTGCTTCGCTCAGTTCGGCTTATTTGGTCACCAGCAAGAAAGATACGACAGAGTTTCCAGCCCCCCTCACGCCCATTAGAGGTCACCAACGTTTTTTTTCTTAGCACCAGTGTCTCACCCGGTCACCAAGTTTTTGTAGGCTAGTCCCCTTCACGAAGGGTCAGGACTCTACATGTAATATACACTTTCCTATGGAAGCTAGCTTATGGTCCTACGCGACCCGCGGCAATGCCCTCTCCTCACTCAGTTTGTTTTATTCGATCAGCAGAGGATACAATTAGAGGTCTTCCAGACACCTCGCGCAACTTTTAGGGAGGGACATCTCCACGATATGATAGCGCCCCCTAGTATACAGTGATTTTATTCAGGTTTATTCCATCATCCCATGGGCAGGATATGTACGAAAAAATCACTTACTGGAGGCTATTTTCATCATGGTGGTCCGATAAAACGGAACGGTGACTGATACAGGCCGTGGATTTATTTATCTCTCTCGTGTTCTACAGGTTTTTTTATGACATGGTGGCTGATTGGTGTGTGGTTGTTGGTGTTATATCTGATTATTGTTGCCACTATTGATGATTTGATTTGATTATTTTGGATGTCTAATTTCTTGCTGTGTATGATGATATGCCATTTTAATTCCATGCTCGATTTTCTTCGATCGCCTAATCTAATGTCCCTTTCGCCACATTTATTAACTTGCGCTGTTCCCGATGGCTTTCAATTCCATATATACCATTTTTTAGCTGCTTTACTAGAATCTCTATGTAATGTTAGATAAAAGAGTTGTGAGATTGTTAGCTCATAGCAGGAGATGCTTAGACAGAATAAAGTGAAGTTGAGGGGCCTGGGAAGAGAGACGATACCTCTTGAATAAGAATCTTCTTCCAGGTTTGTCTCAAGTCGCCATCTCCTATGCCTTTTAGCACCTTATCTAAAGGTGTGAATCTATAACTCTGTCAGTCCACTATATCCTTGTCGATTTCACTACTGTTGTCCAACTGCCCCGACAAATACTCTGCTACACTCTTGAAACTCAACCCACGACAATGACGGGGCTCGCCGGGATATTTTGAGCTCACATCTTTACATGCACACATTATCGTGGGGCGCAGTGCTCGGATTTCTTGAACGCATCTAGTACGACATTTAATATGTGCTCGTTCCGAGGATGAATCTCTCTCACAAGATTCTATTCTGACTTCCTTGAGAGTTTAGTGTTCGGCAGTGTTATAGGATTTTCTTTCCCCTAGTGACATATCGAATATTTCTTTTGGAGTTTTGGGGAAGTTGTATTTTTTTCTGAACAGCGTTTTTCTCCACTCAGCGACTTCATAATATTTAGTTAGTTACATTTATTGTTCAATGCTTACACATGAGGACAAGCTGGTTAAAGGCTTGATGGTATAGTAACCCAATGCTCTGAGTTTCTTGGCGTTAGCAGTTGACAAATCTGACGAGGATCTATTGTTTGCTACAAAGTCAGAAAAAAAATTGTTGATTTAAGGGACTGTACATATTTTTTTCAGGAGTAAAGCTCGCGCTTAATCTGATAGGATAAGACGAAGTACTACAGGATAGTCATGTTACTAGCTCCCCCTGGCATCTGTACCAACGGGGAGGGTGTTCATTCGGATGATAGTAAACCAATCCTCTCAATAGCTTTGTACTTGACAGAGAGTATGGGGGAGTGAAGTGATAGTAATAAGTTTTACATCATTC
>JAMPIV010016900.1:0-33746 GCA_024509875.1 Oreohelix idahoensis
ACAGCCAGAGAGCAAGACTGCCCCAAGTACTCGTGCCGGGACCAAAATTTCTCCAACTCTTGACACGATGACGGAGCTAGCTGCGACGTGTATAGACCCGACTGAGAGCCTGAGTGACCCGACTCCTTGCGAGGAAGAGGAGAGAGCAGATGCAAACGATTCTGACCTTGAAGATGAAGAAGAATATGAGTACATGATGAGAACATTAGAGCAGATAGAACAGATGCCTGAACCTGAAGACAGGATGAGAGTGTTAGAACCGATGCAACAGATGCTGGAAAGAAGGGAGAGAAGACATAAAAGAACCCTGCGGCCACCACCACACGTGCCCGAGTCGTCAGCAGAAGCCCTGTCTACCACAGAGAGGCTGCACCAGACACCGAGGACACCACCACACGATGCCGAGTTGACAGCTGTGGCTGCCCCAGGGAAGCTGCTCCAAACTCCGAAGAAGATAAAAGCACCACTAAAGCAAAACGCCATAGTAGAGGCTCCAGTGTGTAGTGATCAGACAACTACAGAAAGTGATCAGGAGTCAACAAAACAGAGCGTGAGACCGTCCTACACACCACACACTCTAACGCAGACGGAAAACAGAGTGCGTCACCTGCGCAAACCAAGCAATGCCGGTTGCCACAAGGCACTACAGGAGAGGATGGTTAAGATCACACAGATGTCTTTAGGTGAGGCCTCACTCAGGGCCCTACCAGATGACAAAGTGATCAGCATCCTAGAGACAATAACTGGCAGGAGAAGCATCTCTAAGGTACGGAGGCACGAAAAGGGAATCGTGCTTTCGCTCAACAGCACGGATAAGACAACCTCACTGATGACAGAACTGGAGTCCGGCCCGAAAGAATTCATGCTGCCTCACCAGATAAAAATAGTGATGGAGACCAGCAAGACAACAAAGAAGTTGGTTCTAAGAGGGTGGATACAAGATGCTCCGCTAGCGAAGTAAAGGGCTGCCTACATACTGAAAACACAGGTGCCCAGGTCATACAGGTCGAGAGGTTAAGGACATGGAATGGAAAAGATACCAATCTGGTGGTAGTAACTATTGAAGGAGTGACAAGACCTGAAAGACTGACATTCAAAGAGACATCAAAGAGGACAGAGGCATATATCCCTCCGGTGATACAGTGCTCCAACTGCCAGCAGTTCTCGCACACAAAGAAAACGTGCAGGAGAGATGCAGTCTGTCGATATTGTGCGGGTGGCCACCTATATCGCGACTGCCCCAAGGCGAAGGAGGACCCCAACTACAAAGCAATAAACTCAAACCGCACCTGTGCAAAGTGCCTCGGAAACCACGAAGCTAGATACCGAGGCTGCCCGATGTTCCAGGAAACAAAGAGCATCCTGAAGGAAGCGGTCTCCAAAAACATCCCCTTCAAAGAGGCAAAACACAGAGTGGCTGCGGATGTTGCAGAAAAACAACGCACGATTGACAGACGACAGTTACACCAGCTGACCGCTGAAGTCAAACAAGTGAAAATAAAACTCCAGGTCGAAAACAGAAGCAAGCAGGCTCCCGAAGACGAAAAGGACAGCGGTGAAGACGTAATAGATATACAGAACATCAGAGAAATGATGAAAGACATGAAAAGCATTATGCAGCAAATAGAAGCAGATGTAAAGAGGCTGACAGAACTGAAGGAAGAAAACTCAAAAATCCTCAAGAGAATCGAAACAGAGCGAAGAGCCATTGAGGAAATGACATCAAACACAAGAGCGACCAAAACAAACGAGCAATCAGACGAAGAAGTCATCGAAGAAACACTTGAAAAACTTCTACCAGCAATAATAGAAAAAGCACTACTACAGATACAGGAAAGCAGGAAGACAAGAGAAACAGAAACTAGGAAAGCAAAAACTAACAAAACGACACAAGCCAGATAGGAAGGCAGGAAATGAACACCATGAACACGCCACGACAGACAAGCAATGAAGAGATAACCAGACAGTCAGCTAGCGGTCCTTTTTAGGACCAGTCCTTTTCAGGACTAGGAAAGTGATACCAGCGAAGATATCAATACACTATATACCCCAATATAACCGTTTGTAACCCTTCAATGGGTTTTGGTTGAACAGGGTATTACAGCAACATAGTAGACGAAAACAACAACAACGGGCCTATTTTGCAAAAGCCGCCCAGACGAGAGAGAAACGAAGTTAGACACCAGACTCAATCTGTAAATGCCTTGAGCACGGGAGTTAATTTAGAATAGCATTAGTGTTCTATAATTCTGAAATTATATTGAGCGTTTCTGTTTTAATGGTTAATGAAATAAATAGATAGATAGATAGATGTGAAAGTTTAAGAGCGATTATTCCATTCATCAGAAAGGCAAATATAATGTGAAACTATTTCACTTGAATTTAGATAATATTGACTTGTTAGCAAGATGGCGGCCACGTGGTGATGACTTTAGTTCTAGTTGTTAAAGTTAAGAGTAATTATATTTTATTCCTTAATGTAAGAGTAATTTAGTGTATTTCGCGTTTATTGATTATTCTACTGTATATCTTTAGTGGGTTACTTTGTGTGAGGTGAGAATAGTCATTTAGATTTCTGGAGAGCGCGAGGCCACTCCTTGTGAGTAAAGCGCATTTGAGACATAAATGTTGCTGTTTGCTCCTTGTGGAGCAGGGCGACACCAGTGTGGCTGAATCCTACAGAAGCCTGCATGAAGCATTTATATGCTATGGCAGTGGTTTGTTTCAGTGGCGATGTGTTTCATATGATGAGTTCCCAATCTCATCAGGGGTCATATACGACACACTTGTTGCTAGGCGCACCAGTCGTCATTTACGACATGTTCAGAATGCAGTAATGAATATTGAGATGGATCAGTTGCGAGGTGGTGGTTTATGCCCATTAAGGAGAGTATTGGTGGTACATATTGGTTAATTCTATGTCATACATATTTCATGATTATTTAATTATGGTTATGTGTAGAATGGTTTGTGAGAGCACGTGGGCTCACTTGGAGATATATATTTCTCTTCTCCGCTCCTGAGGGAGCATGGGGCCACAGTGTGGTTTGCCTCCGCATGAAGTATTCATATGCTCTTGCAGTAGTGGTTTCGGTAGCAACCGATGTTACACGGTGAGATTGCCAGCCTCATGCACAACACCATATTAGTCTCATTGACGACATGCATGAGTATGTGTGTGATAGTTGAGTGTGCCCTTGCAGTAGTGGTTTCGGTAGCAATCTGTTACATGGCGAGATTGCCAGCCTCATGCACAACACCATACTAGTCTCATTGGATGACATGCATGAGTGTGTGTGTGTGTGCTCTTGCAGTAGTGGTTTTGGTAGCAACCGATGTTACACGGTGCGATTGCCAGCCTCATGCACAACATCTTACTAGTCGCATTGGGCGACACGCATGAGTGTGTGCGTGTGTGATAGTAGGGTGTCAGGTGGCGTGGAAGGACTGTTTGGCAGGTGAGAGTATCGTTATTCAACTATGATTTTAACTAGCCCGTGCTTTGTTTGCGTTTCAGGATTAGGAACTGAGCACTAGTTGGGTGTTTGTTTGGTGTTTGGTTTGTTGGTTTATTTGTTTAATGTTTGCTTCAGTGTGCTCTTAGTCACTGAATGGGTTGTAAAAATAAATACAGCCCCTGCCTCAGAATCAAGAGTTTTATTGTGGTTCGGGTCGGTGCGAGTGTGAAAAGAGAGTGATCACATATCACATCAACAGTATCATCATCATCTCGCCCACCCTGTCACAGTTGCATCCCTTTATGTAACACGCTAAGCTTTCCCCGTGTAGTTGCAGGGACTACAAAGCGACACAGAAAGAATAGAATTAGTGCACCATCTGGCAACTAATATCAGAAACGACGAGTGTGAGGTTGTGTTGTTTGGGCTACCTCGTCAGGTAAAATCAATTGTTACAGAAACCATTGTTACAAAAAGCTCATGAATGCCTTTGTGCAAGCCTCCTGAAAGGGATTACCTGAAGTGATGGATTCATGCTTTATGCGTAGTCAAATAGGAAATAACGATGATTCCCTTATGTTAACTGACTGATGTTTGACGGTTTATTCTGATTTCACAAGTGTACCCTACCGCAAATAAAGAGGCCCAAGTCACATGAAATAAGAGCTACATTGATGAATTAAAAACAAAATCTCTAACTTTAATAATACAATGCAGTAGACATTACAAAAACATATACGGTACTAAAACAATGACATAGGACAAAAGAAAAGCAAAAGCTTGGTCAAACAATAATATACAAGGAGGCAACAAATGAATTTCAAAATAGAGAATTATCTGATGATGAAACATACGATTTTTACCTTCGAAGGTTGGACAATTAGTAGTCAAGACAAGTCTAAGTCCATCAGATGTTAGCACATCGTTTTTTGTGAGTCATTTGGCGAGTGAACTGTATCAGCCTAATACTGCTTTGCTAAAATCATTGACACATTTTTCGACATTAATTGCAGGCTGTTGTCGCTAGTCTTCCATCATACCTGTAGGATACTGCTGAAGGCCATTGTTACTTATTAAGTCTCATAGGCTCTCGTCCGGCAGCACTTTTAGATTTCTTCTTTTGGATGTCTGTTCGCTCGACACTTCTATCCTACATTTTGAAAGCCTTAAGGAGAAGAGTTGCATAATATTTTAAGTCAAAATTGAATTGAAATTAGTCTATTTTATGATAATTTAAATTCTTCTGAATCGACGTACATACTTAACTTACTTTTTTGGTCACCGTTTGGCTTGAAGCGTCTTGAGGAGCTAAAGTTTCAATTCTTGCGCCTTGTATTTTGCACTGATTACTGTGAGCCGTGTTGGAGGATCTCTATAATTTTGTCATTTGATTTGTCTCCTTATGCTCTTATTCCAGATCTTCTACTTTTGTAGACACGTAGGGGTAATCGTTCGGGCTCCATTCTCAAGTGATGGCCAAAACACTTTATTTGTTTTATTTTTATACTGGATACAGGAGTTAGTTCCTACAATTTTTCTGATGTCATTCTTTCTCATTCTGTGTCTTCTTGAAACATTAATGGCTTTTCTCAAGCATCTCATGACGTACGATATCACTTTCTTCTCATGTGCCTTGGACAATGACCATGTTTGAATTGACAGCAACACAGCTGGTAAGAATATAATATGTATCAATTGTTGTTTAGTTCCCATACTAATATTCACTACTAGCTTGAGTAATGATGATAGTTAGTAAGTCACTGTCTGTGCTGAATGATGTTGAAAATTATGTAAAGTGAGTGTGGTGAAGTGGGATGTTATAAATATTTATAGGGGACTTAGTGTACTGACTGAGATCAGCTGTGAAGGTATCTATATCTATTAAGAGTAGTGTATTATAGATAACCTTACTTGCTGCCACATATATATATCTATCTCAGTCAGAATTATTCTGGAATAGTGTGATGACTACGTTATGTGTCTAGGGTATGTGTATGATGAAGTGTAAGTCACAACAACAGACAGATAAACAATTTAATTTATTCCACTACACTTGACAACACTGTGACACTCACATACATATAACAATCTATGAGAATATCTTAACGGAGTCACTGATAACTTTTCAAATAACAATATGTATTCATTGCTGTTATGAATGAATATGTGTGTCCTGATTCGAATACAAAGGAACCAGGAATCACAATCAATTTTAATTACAAGTTATGTACAGAATGTATTAATATGAATATTGTAGTGACATATATTATTACAAATATCCTATGTGTGTCAGTTGTGTAGTAGTAAAATGAGGTAATACTGGTTTGGTTTTGTTCAAGCTCTGTTGGTATTTGTCATCATGACTTCAATAGTTTGTCTTAAGGAAACTAGTATCGGAGATGTTCTCAGTTCCTGATATTAACACAATTTACTTCCCCTCTTAAGTTTATGTTACAAAGTCATTTTAAGACGGGGTACATAATGTTGAGCTCAGCGGGTCACATCAGCTTATCTTGCGTGATGGCGGCAGGAAAAGACTCTTCTGCTCGAATTCTCCCCTGGGCTCTGGAGACACCTCACTGATAGCTAGATGGACCAAGGAGTATGCTGTCCGACTCTGGATTCAGCAAAGCTCTAACCAGGTGCTGCTCAATACCATCAAGACCACGGTCCCTGAAAACAAGAAGGATGTACCTTCTACTTCATAACTAATTTATACTTTCTTTTTACACTGAGCACAATACATCACAAACATTGAGTTCAGAGCGTTAGGCCAACTGTCAGCTTCATCTGAAATACTTTTTACCAGTATTTACCTCCTTAATGGTTACTACGCCTCTGCACTTCCAGCATTGTTTCTGTCTAATCAATAATCTAGGTGTCAGTGTACTGTTTGGCCATTCCATGCAGTTTTACTTTCCTCCGACACCTTCTGTTCAGGCGGGAGCATTATAGGCTTTACATCATGTTTGCTACTGAACTACACATATATACAGGCATAAATTAACAATTCACATTCAATTTTCATTACAAGATACTGAATGGTTTAAGCTTACCCCAATTCATAGAATAAACACAGATACGTTGATTAGCAATGAATTCTGGCACAAATTCCCATCTGCTTATGTTCCAGGCTTTTATTTAGCAAAATATGAGCTGGCTTCAACGCACTGTTGCTTTATCAAGCTTATTTGCACTAGTGGTCTCGAACTAACGCTCCTAAGTGAGTATATCAGCGAGTCTAGCCAATGAGGCCACGTTTCGACAAGTGTTTGAAAAAATGTTACCTTTCCACGTCTCCCCTAACAACGAAAGATAGTATTTATAGTCCGACCAATCGTGGTTAGTCTTTCATTTGTTGCGCTCCAATCAATTTGGAGTTTACATGGTAGGCTATTTCTGTAACGTAAGTGTTGCGTGATAAATTCTCGCAACATCGTTTTATTTCAATATCTGTTTTATAACGCAAGGGCAACAACTGCTTGAAATCTATAGTCACTTTTCTCGGTAGCATTTGTCTTCTCGCGTTAGTATCGAATGCAGTTAACTTTTGAGCTGTGGTCATTTTTGCGCTGGACTGCGCATGACTTGTCTTGTTGTTTGGTCGATCGGTTTCCGCCCACCACTAGTGGGAGTGAGCGATTTGGAATGGCGAAAGAGATGCCTCGTTGAAGAGGGGATCTCCGCTATTTTTGTTCTGTCAGGGATGTGTAGTCCTCTTATGGATATTTCGTTTATTCGGGATAATACCTCTAGTGTATTTGCACATGCCGGGAGGCGTGATATTTCTGTATTTCTTGAAAGCAAGGTAAATTAACATTTTCATTAACTCTATTGATTTTGGGTCGTGAGCGATTTCGATTCATAGCCTGTCTGCGAAAGTCGTCGTCACGAGATGTTTTTTCCCAGCTCACATGTCGCTGCATTGTACTGCATCGGTTGATGCAGGTACCAAGGACCATTACTTGCTACTTTGTTAAATGAACTAGGTTTAGAAAACCTTTATTATCTAGAGGATATTCTTGAGGACATTATTTATACTTCGGCAGACGTGTCTGTCTTGCTGAAGTCAAACTAAGGAGAGTGAACTGATCTCATACATCTGGTTATCTCCTGGCTGTTATAGAAAAGGATGGAGTTGTTCACCTGACTACATTTACAGCACTTTGAAATATAACATGCATCTGACTCATCATTGTAATGCTGTCTACCGTTTATTGCTGTATTGAATGTTGCTGTGATAATGACTGTTTGATGTGCCTACACATTTGCGTAACCATTTTGTCACTGTGGCGTCCACAATAAATAATGAAGAAAAACGTCAACGGCTGTTTCAAGACTCATTGACTTTATACGTCGTGAGTTTACTGACGTCCTATGTGGATTGCCCTGTTATTGTTGCATGAACATTGTTTTGACTGAACACATCTACACACTACACAAAACCAGACATGCGGATGCCATCCATCATCATATGGCATCACGCATCATTTGGTGGCCATAAGCTGGTTTGATTCTGGTACTAGCAAACACGGGGTCCCTTACCCACTTCATTTTCAACAAGAATTCATCAGCATCCTTCAAGAAATTAACATTCTTCAATACAGTCAACATCTTCAAAATTTTCAAAGTACTCGGCGTTGCCCGGTAAAAGTCAAAATTTCAACCTTTTGACGGAAACAAGAATTTGACAGTACCCGGCGTTGTTACATGTTGCCGGATAACTCGGACTGCTGTTATCTTTTACGCAAGTCAAGCAAGTTGCTGCTGTCAAGGTTCCAGTGCTGTCGTTTTTTTTGAGAAGGTCAAGTGCCGGTTGAAACGGGTTGTTTTCTGAAGAAGGCCAAGTACCGATTTCCATCAACTTACTTTTGGATTAGAAGGTCAAGTGCCGAAACAACTCAACACACAGTATTTCAGAAGCTCTTGTACCATCGTGTTAGCAGTGGAAGCAGTTCAGATGTGCCATCATCGTTGGAGCTTCGCTCTTTAGGACGTTGATTGACATCCGTTTTTGTGCTGTTCTACGATTGGAAGCCTTTAAGTTAAGTGGCCTGTTTGTATGTAAACTGTGCCCTTATACTTCTGCTGAGTCTTCTGTGTATCATCTCATTCTATATATTATATGTCTATATGTTATTTGTATATTTATATGTTTATATTTCAGCGGGTTCTCGGTTGGGTGGTGTCTCCGTTAGATTATGCCACGTCATAGAGGTCGTCTATTGTGAGCGTTTTCTGTAGGGTTTGCAAATTTCCGATACTGGAATTTGCTAAGCGACTTCTGTTGCTATTTATGTTAGCTGTGATGACATGTTTTAATATTGTTTTCGTTATTATTTCACATTCTTTAGTTTTGTTGTGATTTGTTTGTATTTGTTAGCCTACTCTTGTCTATAATTTAGTTTCATACAACATTTTTGTTTATACACTGTGGTGTCATGTATTTTGTTTAATTCTATCGCAGATATCGTCACATTTTTTGTGATATTTCATTAATTTCTGCTTTATTTTTAGTTGATTTCTGCGAAAGTTTTTGTATTGTTGCTGATCTTTGTTATTGTTTACATTGTTATTGTTTACATTGTTTGTATTGTTTACATTTTCAATGTTTACATTCTGCATGTGTTTACATAGTCATTGTTTACAGTTATAGTAATTAGTTAATGGGCTATGCTAATGCACTGTTACTACTATACTGATGATAAATGAATGATGAATAGTGTCGTGCACTATTGAATGAGAAGTGCACTTATGATCAAGAATTGAGTGCTGATATTTCATATACAAGTTCTTTGATTGGAGACTTGTTTCCCACAGAGACTGGGATAATATAATGTGATGTGAATATACAAGTGCTTAATTAAGACTTGTTACACTTAGGTTTGAAATAAATTAGTTAATTATTTCAGGTTTTGGACTCATATGTTAGACAACATGTCTACATTTGAGCACTTTATTGAGCAGGGTAAATTGCTTGGGAAGACTGGTGATAAGTTAGAAGAATTTGCAACTGCTCGATATGATAAAGCAATGGAAGCTGAACAAAAGAAACTGCATATGGAAGCTGAACAAAAGAAACTGCAGATGCAGGTGGATGAAAAGAGATTCCAAATGGAAATGGAAAAAACAAAAAAGGGAATCAGAAGCTGAGGAGAGAAAACTCCAGCTACAGCTAGAAGCTGAAAGACTTCAAAAAGAGGCTGAGAATAAAAGACTTGAAAAAGAGGCTGAAAATAAAAGACTTGAAAAAGAAGCTGAAAATAAAAGACTTGAAAAAAGAAGCTGAAAATAAAAGACTTGAAAAAGAAGCTGAAAATGAAAGACTTCAAATGCAGGCTCAAGCTGAAGAAAGGAAGTTACAAAGAGAGTCTGATGAGAGGAAAGCAAAAATGGAACATGAAGAAAAACTCTTAGCTTTAGAGTTGGAGAAATTGAAATTGACGAGCATGAGTAATGGTAATGATTCAAACAAGGGTTCATCTTCTGGGAAGGCTAATAATGATACTTTTAAGATTAAGTTACCAACATTTAGTCCTTCCAGTGATGACATAATGTTCTATCTGGACAGATTTGAACAAGCATGTACAGCTCATAACATAGACAAAGCAAAATATGTTTATCAGTTATCAGGGATACTGACAGGTAAAGCTCTAAGTATATTAAATATGGTGGATGAACCTGACAAGAGCAATTATGAGGTTGTCAGGGCCGCTTTGTTAAAGAAATATCAGCTTAACGAAGACGGCTATCGTCTACAATTTAAAAACATGTTACCTGAAAATGGAGTTGAATTCTCCGAGTTTATTGCAAGAATACGCATTACTTTCTCACGATGGGTTGAACTATCTAAGACGGAAAAAAACTTATGAAGGACTTATGGACTTAATACTTAGAGACAAAGTCATGTCGTCTGTCAATGAGTCTTTCCTTGCTTTCCTTCATGAACGTAAACCTAAAACAATAAAAGAAATGGAAGATTTCTGTTGCCAATACGTAACTGCGCACCCACACATAACCATGGGTAACTCTAAGGTGAAAGAAGGTTTACCAGTTGCTTCGGCAGCTCCGTATGGTCAAAACTTTGCTCGTAGATCCCAACAAAATTTTGATAGAAAGAGTAGCGGTAATTTCTGTCAAAATCATGGAAACCAATTTCATGGTGATTCTTCTTCGAAGAATTGGAGACAACCTGATAGTGGTCGTTACTATCACCCTAATAATTATAAGCATTTCAAAAGAGGATATGGTAATAGAGGTTATTCCTGCCGAAGACCTCAGAACCAAACAAATAGATGTTCGCATCAATGTGAACATGATAGTAATCGTGGAAACTGGAATTCGAACCAGTATAACAATTACAATAGAGACAATAATAACTGCAGAGATAATAATAACTCTGATAACTTCAGAGGTAATAATAGTCGGGGTAGATCTCAACACAAAAAAAAGAGATATCAGCAGGCTAATGCTGTAAAACAGGAAACTGAGGGAGCCTGTAATCATGTTGTTGATAGTAAAAACTTTGACGCTGTCACTAGTTCTGCTTTTGACTTTGAGAGAGCAAACAAATGCCCCCAATGCAGTACTTTATTCGAACCGGGTACCATAACTACTTTGAGTTGTGGTCACCCACTTCCCGCTCTTCCTGCTGCTGTTGCGCATGACGGGAGGGGTTCTTTAATTCTACATAAGGGTCTTGTTAATGATACTCCGGTCTCACTACTTTTCGATTCCGGATGCACCACTATTGGTGTTAGACAATCGCTTGTAGATCCATCTTGTGCTACAGGAAGGGTTATTAAATGTGTCACATTTGGCGGCACTCTAGAAAAAATATCCTACTGCTGTAATTCGCATTGCCACTCCTTTCTTTACTGGAGATGTGCATGCTTGTCTCTTACCTAATCCTATTGCGGACCTTATTATTGGTCGTATTCACGGAGTTAGGGAGTGTACCCCACAGCAGATTGCTGCTTGGGAAGATAATAACATGCAAGCTACAAATGCAGTAGTTACAAGAGCACAAGCTCTACAAACACCCGAAACTTCACTGAATAGTGATAATGAAGTTGATAGCCAAGATAGTCACTTAGTAATTACTCGTGACTCTTTCATAAAATTGCAAGAAGAAGATCCTTCTTTAAAAAAAAATTCTTCGTTCTTGCGAAGAAAGGTGATCCGAATCAGGATACAAATAGAAAATCTTGGATTGCAATGAGAAACGGCGTACTTGTACGTATGGTACAAGATTCGACTACGTCGGCACATTCGCAAATTCTTGTTCCCAAGAGCATGAGAGTCCGAATATTACAACATGCTCATGACTCGCAATGTGCTGGACATATGGTTTTTGCCCGTACGAAGTCGAGAGTCCTTGCGGCTTTCTTTTGGCCTTTTGTCAATAAGGACATTCGTATTTACTGCCGATCATGCAAGGTATGTCAGGAGGTCAAATCTAGAGGACCACGACATGCTGCGCCTATCCAGGCTGCTGACATTCCTATTCGGCCGTTTCAGACAAAATGGCCATAGATATTATTGGCCCTTTTAAGGTCAAGTCGGCCAGAGGACATCAGTTTATCCTTACATGTGTCGATATGTGCACACGTTGGCCAGAGGCTATTCCTCTTAAGAGCATATCTACTACAGATATCGCAGATGCTCTTTGGTTTATATTTTCTCGCTTGGGGTTCCCCAGAGAAATATTGTCAGACCATGGCACTCAACTCATATCTGACACTATGTCACAGGTAATGTCTACCTTACATATTGAACGATCTCTCAGTAGTATCTACCATCCTATGTCTAATGGGTTAGTTGAGCGTCTGAATAGAACGCTCAAGACTTTGCTTGGTAAGATAACTGAAGATCATCCTCAAGATTGGGACAGGGTTTTACCTCCCGCGGCTCTCTTTGCCTATAGAGAAGTCCCTAATGAACACACAGGATTTTCTCCCTTCGAACTTGTCTTTGGCGCGCGTCCACGCGGCCCTATGTCTTTATTACACGATCTCATCACTGCCGATGATATTAGCGATGAAACTCAATCCTCATATGAGTATGTCATTGCTCTTAGACAAAAGATCATTGAGGCATGTAAGCTAGCAAACTGCTTCATCAGAAATTGCTAAAGAGAAGGCAAGGCAGTTTGCTAATAAGAATAGATGTCTACGACAACTTTGTCCAGGTGACAAAGCATTCGTCCTACTCCCAGTAGGGAAAATAGACTTCTTATTGCATGGAAAGGTCCGTATGCAATAGTCTCTCGGATTTCCGATGTTGACTATGTGGTCGATATTGATGGAAAGCATAAAACTTTCCACATAAACATGCTTTCGGAATTTCACGAACGTCCGGACTATTTGCTGCCTATTTTCCAGGCAACGGATGATGCTCCTGCACCTCACGGTCATTATTCATCCCTGTCTGTCATTCAGGATGAGGAAGCTACCTTCTCTGATGTCAACCTTCCCTTCCAGTGGTTCCATTACATTCTACGGAATCTTGGAAAAACGTTTCTGTTTCTCCTAATCTTTCTGGTGACGAACATCGACAAGTCTCGTCGATGTTACAAACATTTCAGGATGTTCTCACTGACATTCCTGGACACAGATGTCATAGAACATGACATAATTCTTACCGACAATAATCCAATTAGGGTTAGGCCGTATCCTATTCCTATACACTTTCAGTCGCAAGTGGAAAAGGAATTGGATGAAATGTTTCAATTAAATATAATTGAACCATCGACTTCACCATATTCTTCTTCCATGGTTATTGTCCGGAAGAAGGATAAGAACATACGAATTTGCGTTGATTATCGCAAATTGAATCAGGTCACAAAGTTCGACGCTGAACCGATGCCTTTGTTAGAAGATCTACTGATTAGACTTTCTAATTCTAGATTCTTCACTAAACTTGACTTGTCTAAAGGTTATTGGCAAGTGCCTTTAGCAGAGCATGCCAAACCTCTTACTGCTTTTTCTACACCTAGGGGTCTATTTCAATGGAAATGTTATGCCTTTTGGTCTCATGAACGCCCCTGCCACTTTCGTTCGCATGATGCGTCGAATTCTGTCACATCGTTCGGATGTCATCGCATACTTAGATGACATCTGTCTCTTCAGTGATACCTGGGAAGATCACTATTTAGGGTTATATGACTTACTGTCCACTCTACGTGAGAATAATTTGACACCAAAACCTTCTAAAGCTTTTGTTGGTTTTGGTGAAATCTCTTTCCTGGGTCATCGTGTTGGACATGGTCTCTTGAAGACAGAAGACCACAATACTTCCAAAATACTGAACATCTCTGTTCCTAAAACGAAGAAACAAGTTAGGAGTCTCTTAGGTTTAATTCAATTTTATGGGAGATTTATTCAAAATTTATCTTCGATCATGGCACCTCTCTCAACATTGTTGAAGAAAGGTTCGCCTAATATGGTCCGTTGGTCTGAAGAATGCCAATCTTCACTAGACCAAATCAAGAATATATTTTCTTCTCCTCCCATCTTAAGATTACCTACTCTTGATAGGACTTTTGTTCTTCGGAGTGATGCTTCATCCACTGGGATTGGAGCAGCATTGATGCAAGAATATGCAAATACTCTGCATCCTGTTATGTACATTTCTAGAAAACTAAATGCGGCAGAGAGGAACTACTCGGTTTTAGACCGTGAGTTGTTAGCGATGGTTTGGTCAATTCTAAAGCTACAAAGATTCCTCCTGGGCGCACATTTCATTCTAGAGACTGATCAGAAAGCTCTTACAGCTATTCAGACTAAGAATTTGAAGAGTTCGAGATCCACTCGATATGCTATAGCTCTTCAACCTTTTCACTTCACGGTACGAGCTATCCGTGGTGCGGATAATGTGATGGCTGACATTTGTCTAGATGCCCACATGACTCCAACTAATACTTCTGTCCTATATTTCTATATATTACAGAGTCATAACACACCTATATTTCTACAATAGATTAGCACATCTGTACTTACTTTATATGTACACACTATCGTGCTTTGTTGTCATCTTCTTCTGTTCGTTTTTTAAGATGATAGAGGAGGACTGAGTAGTTAATATAAGGGCCGTGAGTTTACTAAACAGCCACAATTATTAATAATGTATTGTACCTTATGAAGCATATTAGTTATTAATTAGCATTATATTGCTTGTACTTTCTCAGAATGTCATTGTTGAGCTGAGGACTTACCTTACGAGTTCTAGATTGTGTACTTACCCTCGGAATACCAGAGCATATGTCCTGGATCGTCATGTAGTTTAACTTTGCTATGTACTTATGTCATTACATGTCAAAGAATGTACTATTTAAATTTTCCTATCAGATTTGTACATCCATTTTTAAAGACAATATTAGAGTATGCTGTTTAATGATGATTATAGTAACTTGCATACGTATATTGTGTTTACATGCTAACGTGATGTGTGTTGGTGACACCTCCCGATGTGAATATTTTTTGAGACATATTTATTTTTCTGTTGAGGTATATCCTCACCAGACACTCTATAATTAGCCTATTGTTTGGCAATTTAATTAATTATCAGCGCATAATTCGTGCGTTTTGAGCCGCTTATCGCTTGCTCTTTGATATTGAAAAAAAATATGTTCCACATTTTTTTTTTATCGGGAGGAGGTGGTGATATGTTGCGTGATAAATTCTCGCAACATCGTTTTATTTCAATATCTGTTTTATAACGCAAGGGCAACAACTGCTTGAAATCTATAGTCACTTTTCTCGGTAAGCATTTGTCTTCTCGCGTTAGTATCGAATGCAGTTAACTTTTGAGCTGTGGTCATTTTTTGCGCTGGACTGCGCATGACTTGTCTTGTTGTTTGGTCGATCGGTTTCCGCCCACCACTAGTGGGAGTGAGCGATTTGGAATGGCGAAAGAGATGCCTCGTTGAAGAGGGGATCTCCGCTATTTTTGTTCTGTCAGGGATGTGTAGTCCTCTTATGGATATTTCGTTTATTCGGGATAATACCTCTAGTGTATTTGCACATGCCGGGAGGCGTGATATTTCTGTATTTCTTGAAAGCAAGGTAAATTAACATTTTCATTAACTCTATTGATTTTGGGTCGTGAGCGATTTCGATTCATAGCCTGTCTGCGAAAGTCGTCGTCACGAGATGTTTTTTCCCAGCTCACATGTCGCTGCATTGTACTGCATCGGTTGATGCAGGTACCAAGGACCATTACTTGCTACTTTGTTAAATGAACTAGGTTTAGAAAACCTTTATTATCTAGAGGATATTCTTGAGGACATTATTTATACTTCGGCAGACGTGTCTGTCTTGCTGAAGTCAAACTAAGGAGAGTGAACTGATCTCATACATCTGGTTATCTCCTGGCTGTTATAGAAAAGGATGGAGTTGTTCACCGGACTACATTTACAGCACTTTGAAATATAACATGCATCTGACTCATCATTGTAATGCTGTCTACCGTTTATTGCTGTATTGAATGTTGCTGTGATAATGACTGTTTGATGTGCCTACACATTTGCGTAACCATTTTGTCACTGTGGCGTCCACAATAAATAATGAAGAAAAACGTCAACGGCTGTTTCAAGACTCATTGACTTTATACGTCGTGAGTTTACTGACGTCCTATGTGGATTGCCCTGTTATTGTTGCATGAACATTGTTTTTTTTTTTGACTGAACACATCTACACACTACACACAAAACCAGACCATTGCGGATGCCATCCATCATCATTGACTTTATACGTCCGTAACAACGAAAGATTAGTAGTTTACTGATCGTGGTTAGTCCTATGTGGATTGCAGGCTTTTTCTGTAACGTTAAGGAACCCAAATATCCAAATTTCTGTAATGTTTTCAAACGTAAACCCATATAATGTTATCTTTCCTAATAAGCGTTTTTTTGTGATTTTAAAACCTAACTCTGGGAAGGGTAGTGAATTTATCACTGTCCGTCCGAAAAAGTTAGTGCATGTAGCCTAACACGCGTGATAGTAGTAATTGTGTATCGCGCGACGCGTGTTTAATTTTGCATGCGTTCCTGATTTCATTCGCCCCTCTCTCTCTTTCTATTTGAGTCCATCTGTTCGTTCGTTTTGGTAACGTAATATAATTAATGTTAGGATTAATTTAGGTCATTACGCAGGGTGCCTCTCAATGTTTTTCCAAGAAATACAGCACACGTTTCATTGAAGAAAGTGGGTAATAATACAGTAAGCTTTTACTATCAACGTGAAAGCGTTACAATTTGCAGACGAAGCAGAAAACAAGGGGGATTTCGAGTACCTTCTTTGTGACAGCACTGTTATTTTACCATTGCTCTTTTCTTTATTAATTTTATTTGTTAGGCTTCATATTTACCTAATAATTTATATATGTGGATTAGAATATTCCACGACAGTGAGCTTGCTGACCTTCATAGTTTTTGTCTTTAATTTTTCTGATGTTTCTTTGTAGCTTCAAAAGGTTGGATTATGTACATTTATACTTACTTACTTACTTACTTACTTAGTCGTTCCCCTTCTATCGTGAGGTGTAGAGGTTGTACATTTATTATTACTATTATTACTACTCCTTTTTTCCATCCAGTGACCGTTGAAGACAAAGGACGTCTGTGATTTAGCCATCTTGGACAGTCTCTTTTTGTCTGGGACAGTAGCAAGACAAAAGACGGCGCGCAGGAAGTCTCTACAAGCGGGAGAAAACTCTAATCTTCAGAGAGATAACCCGCCGTAGCGGGTAGTTTCCCTTGATCTGCCGCAGTGGTCCACGAAATCCAATGTACGTGTGCGTTCTAGGCAGAACACTGGCTAAACAGACAGTTCAACTTAAAATAATTGTGTCTGCTACTACAGCAGAATAATTTTGGTGTAAAAGTATTTCTCTGTGCGATATGGCATCTTACAATAGGCCTAAAGCATATAAAAGGAACCGCAATCTTTTGTCAATTGAAACGAAAACAGAAATTATCAAGAGACTAGGAAAAGGTGAAACTGTGTCTTCACTTGCGAGGATTTTCAATGTTGGGAAAGTTACCGTCTCTGACATCAAAAGTAACAAGGATAAAATTAAGAGTTTTGCATCGACATTGGATAGTGAAAATGGGTCGAAGAAACGTAAAACCATGAGAAATGCGAAAGATTTGAAATTGGGAGAGGCTTTGTGTATATGGTTTGTGCAAAGAAGAAGCAAAGGAACCTATCTCTGGCTCTCTATTGTGTGAAAAGGCACTTCAGTTCAACAATCAACTTGACGGTCCTCCTGACTTTAAGGCTAGCCAGGGATGGTTAAGAAACTTTAAATCTCGTCATGGCATACGAGAATTGGAGATTCAAGGGGAATCTTTATCTAGCGATGCAACTGCCGCTGAAAATTTTAAAGAAACATTCTTGGCTTTTTTTGCAATAAGGCGGCTATTCACTCGATGATGTGTATAATGCCGATGAGACTGGCTTATACTGGAAATCATTGCCTCAAAAATCACTTGCATCTCAGCGCGAAGCAGCTGCCCCTGGGTTTAGAAAGTGCAAAGAGAGAGTAACAATTTTGGTAGCCGCGAATGCCAGTGGAAGTCATCGTTTACCGGTGCTAATGATCGGCAAAGCCAAAAAACCACGTTGTTTAAAGAATGTGACATGTCTCCCATTGTGCTACAAAGCACAGAAGAGTGCTTGGATGAATAGTGAAATATTTCTTGATTGATATACAAATCAGTTCATCCCAAATGTGAAGAGGTTGAGAGAACAAGAAAAGAAAACTGGAAAAGTAATTCTTCTACTGGACAATGCATCATCTCATCCAGAGACGGATACATTGAATGCAGTTGATGCAAATTTTAAAGTAATTTTTCTGCCTCCCAATGTAACAGCACTGATTCAATCAATGGATCAGGGTGTTATAGCAAAGCTTAAAAAGATGTACAAGAAGAAAGTCCTGCGTCGTTTATTGTTGGCTGAAGATGAAGAAAGTGTGGTGGCGTTTTCCAAAAAGCTTAATCTCAAAGACTGCTGCTATATGTTAGCTGATGCTTGGACCACTCTGTCACAAGATAATCTCAACAAGGCTTGGAATAGATTGCTTGGGAAAGAAGGAGGAAATGAAACTACTGCAGTGGACACAAATGATGATTGCATAAATGAAGTTGTGGAACTGTTTCAAGCAATGCCCGGATTTTTGGACTGTAACAAAGATGATGCACACATGTGGCTAGAAGATGATAATGATTCTTGTTTTCAGTTTTTGAATGACGAAGAAATTTTGTCTTTTGTGCAAGAAGAAAAACAAATACATGTAGTGACCGATGATGAAGACTCCTCAGAAGTACATGATGTACTTGTAGATTATGAAGAAAACCCAAAACGTCGACCAAATCCTGAAGAGGCCTTTATAGCACTAGAAACAGCGATGGCTTGGTACGAGTAAGAAGATGACAGCTGTCCTACACAGCTTCTGCTGTTGAAGAGAATGCGGGACTTAGCAGCCAAAAGGAGACTATCCAGTTTGGTGCAAAAGAGGATTCCTCATTATTTTAAATAGTGGGCTACATCTGTGCAAGTACATGTATACGTAAGTTGCGTCTGGTTTTGAATCGTTTGTAATGTTATTTTGAAAACATTTCTCTTTCTTAAAAAAAATAATTAATACAAGTAGTACATGCACTGTAGTGTAATGAAAAATTTTGGTGATACAGTGATCTAATACAGTGTGGGTATTATTATTACAGTACAGGTAAATATGTTTTATAGTGTATTTTTCTTGTGATGGTTAATTATTGTTAGACATATGTGTACATGTACTCGATACATTATGTAATCCAATTATCCGAACATTTGATTATCCGAACGATGCTCGGTCCCATGGGGTTCGGATAAATGGAGTTCTACTGTAAATAGAAGCGTTTTGCTCCTATTTGAGGCAGTCTCACAGGAAATTCAGGATGGAATTTACAAAAACTGAGTTCTCTCAGTTCTTGTGATATTTTTATCCCCGTCTACGTCTGTGAAATAAGTAATTTTATCACGCTGTAACAATAAGTCGTATTTACTGAGCCCCACTGCCGAAGATAATTCAGCAAAGCATTATTAATTTGTTAGCTCTGCACGTTATATATTTAAAATGATTCATACGGGTGCAATTATCAGCTTTCAATCAATCAATTCATCAACTCCTACGAAGGATATATATATATATATATATATATATATATATATATATATATATATATATATATATATATATATATATATATATATATATATATATATATATATATATATATTATATATATATATATATATATATATATATATATATATATATATATATATATATATATATATATATTACCATGTGAAGTTTAATACGAGGGGCGTTCAGAAAGTAATGCACCACATCGTTTTTCTCAGCTAATAATGAAGATGGAAGCATGAAATTTTGCACACTTCAAATATGGCATGTGCCAATTGTGTGCACCAAATTTCACTGAAACCGGCCAAATAATACGGCTGCCCTAAACCGTTGAAATGGAGCGTGTTAGCAACTTGCGTTATAAACAGTGAATTGTGATAGAATTTCTCGTTGCAGAGAAGGAAACTGTTGTGAACATTCACAAGCATCTATGTGATGTGTATGGAAGTTTTGCAGTTGACAGGAGTACAGTCAGTCGCTGGGTTCAGAGAATCAAAGAATCAGGAAGTGGAGATACGGAGCTGCTTGATCGGCCGCGCTGTGGACGTCCTGCCACAGCCACCAACGCAGAAATGTTGAAATGCGCTGAGGGCATTATTCTTACTGATAGGCGAATCACTACTCAACAATTAGCCTTACAGCTGTCAGTCAGCATTGGTAGTGCAAATGCAGTTATTAAAACTCTCGGATTTTCTAAGGTTTGCGAAAGATGGGTTCCTCGAAGTCTCACAAATGACCACCGATTGCAAAGGAAAGCAATTTCTTCTGAATTGTTGGAGCGTTTCAATGCTGATGGAGAGAACTTTTTGGCTAAGATCGTTACAGGTGACGAAACCTGGGCACATCATTTTGAACCTGAGACAAAAAGACAGTCATTGGAGTGGCATCATCCGCAATCACCACGAAGAACGAAATTCAAGACAATTCCTTCAGCTGGAAAGGTCATGATCACTGTCTTTTGGGACATTGAAGGTGTGATTCTTGTGGACGTTATGCCAAGAGGAGAGACAATCAGTTCGCAAGCTTACATTATGACATTGAAAAAACTTAATCAACGTTTTCGCAGAGTTCGGCCGCACAAGAATCCAGCAGACCTCCTTCTCCTTCACGACAATGCGCGCCCTCACACAAGTCTGGCAACACGGGAAGCAATCACCAAATTGGGTTGGACTGTACTACCACATCCACCCTATAGTCCCGATTTGGCACCCTCTGATTTTCATCTGTTTGGTCCACTTAAAGATGCACTCCGTGGGACAAGGTTTGAAGATGATGAAGGAGTGATTCATGCAGCGAAGAAATGGCTACATGATCAAGACAAAATCTGGTACGGGCTAGGAGTACATGCACTTGTTTCCCGCTGGTATAAAGCCGTACAAGTTGATGGGGATTATGTTGAATAATACCTATGTTTACATGACATATCCATGTATATTGTGCATAAATTTCATGCTTTTTGAATAAACAGCTCCTGAGAAAAACGATTTGGTGCATTACTTTCTGAACGCCCCTCGTATGTGAAACTGCTGTTGGATGTCAAAGTCATTTGAGGCTGGCAACCTCAGTATCTAAAATGATGATTCATGAATCACCACTGCACGGGCTGTTGATTGCTTTATTGATGGTTTCGTAAAAGAACTAAAAGCATAAAGTAGTTCCAGGTTCCCTATGGAGCAGGGAGGGAAAGATGAAAGAAATGATGTACATTCTAAGTATAATACTTACATTTTCAAAGCAATGTAAATGTCCCTATAAACATATTCACTTCGAAATTAATGTACGTTTTCACGCTTTAAACCAGTGTAAATGTCTATGTGAAAATATTCATTTTAAATTAATAGAAGTTTCAAACTTGTCCATAAGTGTAAATATAAAGGAAACATAAATGAATTTATGTTGTGAACACTTTTCAAACAGTGGAGATATAAATGTAAAACATATTATATATGTACGTTTAACCTTTTTATTTAAATGTAATGTAAAGTTAACTCTATTCAGTTTAAATGTAAAGGAAGTTTTATTCCGATGGATTAAATTTAATTCTCCTCGGGGGTAAATTTTTATATGTAATGGTAGAATAGAAGAGGGAGAGGGGGGGGGGGCCCACATAACTGTGTCGGCAAACGTCATACTCAGATGAGCGTTTCGTTTCTATTTCTATTACCAGTTTTTGGTGGTACCAGCAGAAAGTACTATCTTTGAAACCAAGTGAAGGTAAAAGTGGACTGACGTTTTGCGAGACGCCATCATCAGAGGGTTTTATAGACAGACGCAGAACCAACTTAGCCGTTACTCTTGACGTTCTGGGTACGTGCGGCGCCTGAACTTTGACCCGACACGAGCAAGAGCAGAGTGAAAGGAACTGACTCAGCGAGAGAAGAAACAACCAGTGGCAGCTAAGTGGAAATATCCGCTACCAAAAGTGACTTCCTTTATTCAATTAAATCCCATCCTCGTGATGAAATTCTTTTCATAAATATTCCAATTATTTATTTTCCACCTGTTAAACTTAAAGTGATTATTAAATTTTGCTATTACAAATTTAACTTCGATTCAATCCTTTTAAATGTACTCTAGTTTGTCTCAGTCACAGTTCCTAAACACAAACTCTAGACAGAGCTATATATATATATATATATCTTATTATAATAATTCCACTGTTTAAATCAGCGGTGGGGGCTTAACGATGTAGCGAAAGGTTTTCTTGGTGTTTAGTGGTAGAGAAGAAGTAGAATCTCTCTCCAGAAAGTATGAAGTCCCAGTGATCGAGAAGTACATTGGTATCACAATTGAGTTACGGCTGTGAATACTCTGAGCTGGACAACAGATTTAGCTTCAGAAGAATACTGTGCCACTTTCGCTATAGTAACCCTATGTGATAATATAATTAAATTAGAAAAAAAGTAACTCAAAATTTAAACGTTAAAAATTTACCAAGTCAAATGAGTACAATTTCATAATTTATTATGTACATCTATATATATTCTTGTAATGAGAAATGGGTGTTGGAAGATGGTAAAATGTATGATTATTTATAGTTACAAATTAAAATAAATAATAGAAAAAATTATTGGATGTATCTTCCAATTAAATTCTAAAGTCTGTCACAGTAATTTGATATCTCTTGCTACCTAGTCTCTAGCTTTTATCATCATGGACAGGCACTATTGAAACCGCTCACAGTGTTTGTTAGATGGCTACACATAAACTCATCTGGTATTTGTTCGAGGTTCCTGAGATACACTTGAATTAATAGACTGTCCTTCAGCCCGCCCTATAACTACTGGGGATTAAGGTGTTGAAGATTGGTTGACCTCTATGCTTCATTAGCAGGATCAAAGGTCCTCAAGTCTCCAGTTAAACTCGATCACTCGATCATGAGCTCGATCAGGAACGATCATAAACTTGATCAGGAACGATCATAAAACCTGGAATAAAAGGTAATAGTTGGCCATTGTGTTCCAACAATCTTATTACCCACTGCTGTTCATGAGGCGACCATGTTTTCAGTGTTTGTATATAAATGAATGATTCATGGTAGTATGTTACAGAGATAGCATGATAAGATACTGTCCACTGTGCAGAAACAACAAAATACATGAATAAATCCCATGTTATGATACATGGGTAAGATATAACGTCTGCCTTCCACTTATGGATGTCAAGTCACTTATGTACTTGCTGGTATGTCGTAAGCTTCCAGGCAAGAACGAGCCAGGATATATTTGGCTAACCAATTAATGGTTATGCTTCCTGACAATGCCGGTTGAGGTTATTTCAGGTTAGCGTCATTGGCTTCCTGTATACCCCGTTTTAAAATTATAATTGATATAATCAAATCGTAATAAAATCTGAAATAAAATGATATTAGTCACACATATCTTTAATAAACTTACATACCCTCTTAGGATTAATAAGCTCACGGTGAGGCTGTATTAGTTGAAGTCTATCTGCCCTGCATGTAACGTGAAAAAAGAACTTTTCTTGCAGATATTGTCTTCCAGTTTCTCACTCTAGATTCTGGATTTTGTGTGTGTGATTTTCAACGAACCGCTCTGTCCTTATATTTGGGAGGCTCTCCCGTACGAGAAAGCACCGTCTGAAGTCCCATAAGATTTTCATTTAATCTCTTGGTTTGAGGCGATCTGTGCTTTTTCTGTACTTATTTTCTCTTCTTGTCACTAAATACTTATCTCTTTCCTTCCTTCCTAGGTATCCTTTCATTACCCCCATGTGAGGCTTTCATTCTATCCACGTTTTATCGAAATCCGTTTAGGTATGTAGTTGCAATAAATTTTTAAAGATTATGAGCTAACTTTTAGCAGATGTGATGACGATGAAAAATATCAATTATTTTTAAAACCATTTACCGTTAAATAATATCATTTTGGATATCATTCATAGTCTATCTCCTTTGGTGAATTATTATTATTTAAATGTCTTCCAACCAGGTTTGCTCTTGTAGTTTTAGATTTTCTTTCCTGTTAATGCAAACTTTTAAAGTCGGCCATATTTCCTATATTCGCTTTTTCCTCGTTCTTCAATGCCGTTCGGATAGACGTAATGCACATTTTCCCGCCACCTTCAAAGTTCAAAGCAAGATCCGCCGCGTTATCATTGCGCTGTGTGAATATGGCATGTGTGTGTGTGTGTGTCGCGTTACACATTTTTTCACAAACAAAGCAAGTGGTACCAAATCTCGCGACAGAGTCCTCTTCTTAAAACAGTGCATGCACGGTTAAATTTTTGGCAAAAGCTACTGGTAATAGCATATGTGGCGGTGTGTCTGCCCGCTGTAGTAATGTTGCTCCGATGCCTACATTGCTAGCATCCGTTCTTAGCACAAATTCTTGTGCGAGATCGGGAAGGACAAGGATAGGTTTATTTGTCAGCTTATTTTTCAACTCTGTTTTAGCCTGTTCACACTCCGCAGTCCATTGTCTTTTATCCGTCTGTCTTTTTTTGGTTAAGTCGGTTAATGGCGCGCACAATGAGTTAAAATGGGGTATATATTTCTGATAGAAACCGCACAGTGACACAAAGGATCTTACATCCTTCTTAGTTTGTTGTCTTGGTGCTTTTCTCATTTTTTCTACATTCTTTGGGTCAGGAGACATTTGCCCTGCAGAGATAGTGTGACCTAAAAATTCCAATTTCTCACATCCAATATGACACTTAGTTGGACGTGCTGTCAATCCCGTTTCTCGCAGCCTATTTAACAACACGGAGAGCGCTACTATGTGTTCCTCGAATGTAGTGGTAGCAATCAGAATATCATCCACGAAGTTGGTGATATGAGGATTTTGTAATGGTTCCAACACTTTCCTCATCATTCTGCAGAAGATACTTGGAGCATTCTTTAAACCAAATGGGAGTACATTGAGCTCGTAATGTCCATCCGGTGTACTAAAGGCTAACAGTTTCCTAACTTCTGGTTTCACTGGTATTTGGTAGTATCCCTTGCTTAGATCTACTTTTGGAAAATACCGAGCCTTATTCAATGCAGCTAACAACTGATTGGTGTCAGGTAATGGGTCTACCTGAGATTCAGTGATAGCATTTAGTTTCCTATAGTCAATGCATAACCTGTGTTCACCACTAGGCTTCCTTAAAAGCACAACAAATGAGCTGTAGGGAGATTCAGACTTTGAAATAATTTTCTCTTTTAAGAGATAGTCAATCTCATCCTTGAGTGCCTGTCCTTTCGCATAAGGTATTGTTGTTGTTGTTGTTGTTGTCGATATCCCATAGCTGCTGAGCATATCTACTCTTGTGGTTGAGGACAGAAATTAGCCCCTATTTTTCCTTGTTACAGGTTTTATTCGTGTCATCAAACCTGAGGTCGTATGCCGTGTCAATCCAGCTGCCTGGAACGTCGCAGGAGCACAGTGATTGCACAGGATCAACCTCTTTAGTCCCCCTCAGTCTTGGGTGGGCTAACGAAACGATCATCAGCGGGTGTTTTGTGTCAACCAAACCAAGAAGGACAGACCTTTTAAGAGATGAGTACACATTAGTACCATTTCTGTCAGCATTGTGAGCAAAAGCTAGTGTCAGTGACGAGAAAGTGAATTAGCGTAGCAAGAGACAATAATAAGATTATAGCTGATAAATTATACGTAATTAACAGCACAGCTGATACATGTACTATAATTGAATAACAGCACAGCTGATATAATTTTTGTTCCTATAATTGGAAAACTTGTTGTAATATATTTACATATCGATATAAATATAAATATTTGTAAAGTAGTTCTCTCAGACACTGGGACTTCACCATTTTCTGCAGAAATTCTATTTCTGTAATTGTCAGTACTATACTGATCTTAAAGCCAAATAAAACCTCACGCCACACTGGGGGCTTGTTCCTGGGACATTTCTGTATATCTTGAGCCATACTTAGTCTATTCATCTATCTACACTCTATCTTGTGCCACCCATAGATAACATAAGAAAATTTTTTTTTGAGAAATTCAATAATAGAATTTCTTATTGTTTTCTTAGGAGGAGTACCATTTAGTACTCAGTAAATAGTTGATGCTCACAAAGTTGCACGGAAATTTTTTGTTCAATTACATTAATTAAGTTTAAGTACAATAATTTGGTTATAGTAAATTTACATACCCTCTCTAAGTAACGCCACGGCTGATCTAGTGAAGTTTAGGACTGCGATCATGCACATGGGTAAGGAATTAAATATGACAGGTGATGCTCTCACTCAGTAAGTCACAACAGAAGTGGACAAACACATGGATAGGGAAGAAAGAAAGTTGAAATTAGAGGCTGATAGAGAAGCAAAGAAATTTGAGGCTGAAGAAAGGCGGTTGCAAGCAGAAGCTGAAAGAGAAACTAAAAGATTAGAAATTGAAGCCAAGAAATGGGAGGCTGAAAATGAGGCAAAGAAAATTGAAGCTGAGGAAAGGAAATTACAAGCAGAGAGAGACCATCAGTTGAGATTAAAAGAGCTTGAAATTCACGCAACTACTGGCAATAATAGTGGTAGCTCACCTCACTCTGAGAGTAGCTCCAGCCAGAGCACCTCAAGTGGGGCCATGCATTTTCATCTGGACCCATTTGTTGAGAAAGAAGACGCCATTGAGTCGTACCTGGATAGATACGAAAGACTTGCCACTACCTATGGCTTAGTGAAAGAAAAGTGGAGTCTTAAATTATCTCAGGGATTGAGAGGTGTTGCCTACGATGTATATTTGAAGCTCTCAAGAGATGACCAGGAAGATTATGAAATCCTGAAACAGGCACTGCTTGTGAGATATGAAAAGAACTCAGAATCATATAGAAAGAAATTCCGAACAGCTAAACTTCTTCCAGGAGAAAACTATCACCAATTCTCTGCTAGATTGGAAACCTATTTGGAAAAATGGAGTAGTTTAGGAAAGTGTCAGGATCTGAAAGAAATGATAATGATGGAGCAAGTGAAAGAGTCCATGCTTCAAGAAATGAGGAAGTTTATCATTGAACAAGGAGCAGAGAGATTGGAAGATATTGTAACTGTTGCTGAGAGATATCAAGCAGCTCAGGCAGAATTATTAGGAAATAAGAAGAAGCAGGGTGAAAACTTTAAATCATCACAAAACTATACCAAATATGAACAAAAGGACCATACCACAAGGAACAAACAAGGATTTGACCAAAAGGACAAAAACCCTCTAAGATCGGATAAGACATCTTACCGGAAGGAAGGAAAGTGGTGTAAAACTTGTTTAATGAGTAACCACAATACTGCGGACTGCAGCAAGAAGAATCCTCCTCATCATGCTGCATGTCTTACAACAGGAAAGCCGGGAAGGAAGGAACTGGCAGTAAGTCAGAAGGACTTCCATCATCCCTCTGTCTGTGAGGAAGTGACTGTGAATGGCACTCAAGTACTGTGTTCACATGACACAGGCTTGGACTTTGATTCAGTTGTATGCTCTTCCCTAGTGAGTCCTGACCAGATAACCACAGAAACAGTGGAAATCAGAGGACCGATCAAAGGAGCAAGAACCATGACATTACCCATAGCCCGAATCAACATAAGATCTCGCTATGTGGAAGGAGAAATCAAAGCAGCAGTGATGGACGACCCTATTTACCCTTTGATTTTGGGGTGTAGGTATGTTTTCCTTGGAGAACCTATAAAACCTGTAGTTATGGCAACAGTCCAGACCAGAGAAAGCTCCAGGAAAATGGAGGAGAATCATATCAATACTCATCCAGAAGAGATGAAAAAGGCTCAAGCAGCAGATAGCACATTGAAGCCTTGTTTTGGCAAATTGCCTAAAGCACATAACCTTCCAGAGAAAGGAGACTTGTATATGAAGAATGGCCTACTATACAGAAAAGCTGGAACAGGACCTAAAGGGCATGGACAGCTTGTAGTGCCAAAATCTTACAGGGAGAAGGTTATGACGCTAGGACATGCTATACCCTTCAGTGGACATATGGGAATAGGGGCCACTGGACAAAGGATAGCCTGTCACTACTTTTGGCCAGGAATTACAGAGGACATAAAAAGATATGTAAGATCCTGTCCAGAATGCCAAAGAGTAGCTCCTAAGCATAGGACTGCACCAGCAACACTGGGAGAAATGCCTATTATGGGAACCCATTTTGAACGTGTTGCAGTAGATATTGTTGGACCCCTCACTAGGACCAAGAAGAGAAATGCATATATCTTAACCTTGGTTGATACTTGCTCTATGTGGGGAGAAGCAGTGGCCATGTCAGCTATAGATTCAAAGCACGTGGCAGAGGCCTGTTGACAATATTTACCCGATTAGGTTTCCCGCATCAGATATTGACTGACAATGGGTCTCAGTTTAAGGGAAAGCTAACACAAGAAGTATTCAGGATATTTGAAGCCAGTCACTATCATTGTAGTCCCTACCATGCCCAAGGGAACGGGCAAGTAGAACGGTTCAATGGTACGCTAATTTCAATCCTTAGAAAGCTGGCGAGTGAAAAACCTGATACTTGGGATACATACTTACCCGCTGCACTATTTGCATATAGGAAAGTACCCCACAATTCAACTGGATTGGCTCCAGCTACATTGTTGTTTGGAAGACCAATCAAAGGTCCACTGGAAGCATTGCTGCGGACATGGACTGATGAAAAGGCAGAGGAAACAGTGACTTCCTCATACCAGTACGTCAACGAGTTGACATCTCGATTGAAAGCAGGTTGGAAACTGGCCAATGATAACTTAAGACAGGCCAGGAGGAAGCATGCTGCGTACTACAACAAAAAAGCAAAGGATAGGGAACTGGAGGAGGGTGAAAAGGTGTTATTACTGTTGCCGAGCAGCAATAATAAATTGCAGATTGGATGACAGGGACCCTATGTCATACTGGAGAAACTTTCCAGGACCAATTATACGATTGACAAGAAAGGAAAGGAGAAGGTATATCATGTCAATCTTCTTAAAAGATACTATGACAAGGAATCATCAGAAGTTGCACATATCATGACCCTAGCCATTGCAACAGAAATGCACGGTGAACCACTTCACTCTATGGAGTATCCACTCACAACTACAGAGGATTATGTTCAAGTAAATATTAGTCAACATTTAACATTTAAGAGCAGAAGAAGATGGTTCAGAAAGTGTTGGAAACCCATGCTGATGTGCTCACATATAAGCCAGGTCGTACGAATCTGTTAGAGTACAACATGAAGGTTACAGACCCTACACCCGTATGCATGAGAACATATCCTATACCCTATGCGAAAGCCCAAGCACTAAGGGAGGAAGTTGATTATCTGTTGAAGGAGAAAATTATCTCGAAGTCAGACTCTCCCTATAGCTCAAGTGTGGTGCTATTGAGAAAACCGAGTGGTGAACACAGGTTATGTATTGACTACCGGAAGCTTAATGCGATCACAGAATCTCAGGTGGACCCATTACCTGACACAAACCAGCTGTTGTTTACACTGAGTAAGGCTAGGTATTTATCGAAGGTAGATCTAAGCAAGGGATACTACCAAATACCAGTGAAACCAGAAGTTAAGAAAATGCTGGCATTTAGTACATCAGACGGACACTACGAGTTTAATGTACTACCCTTTGGGCTGAAAAATGCTCCCAGTATCTTTTCAAGAATGATGAGGAAATTGTTGGAACCTCTACAAAATCCCCATATCACTAACTTTACGGATGACATTCTTGTTGCTACAAACACATTTGAAGAGCATATAGTAGCGCTCTCCATGTTGTTTGACAGACTGAGAGCCACTGAATTGAATGCACGTCCAACCAAGTGCTATATCGGTTGTAAGGAGTTGGAATTCCTAGGTCACACGATTTCTACAGGTCATATGTCTCCTGACCCAAAGAATATAGAGAAGTTAAAGAAGGCACCCTGACCTCAAACGAAGAAAGATGTGATATCATTCGTGTCATTATGTGGGTTCTATCAGAAGTACATACCCCTCTTTAACTCTCTGTGTGCACCATTAACTAACTTAACTAAGAAAGGACAGCCTGATAAAATCCAATGGAATGCTGATTGTGAAAAAGCTTACACAGAGCTAAAAGCAAAACTCACCAGCAAACCAATCCTTACGCTACCCGATATCACACAGGAATTTGTATTAAGGACGGACGCTAGCAGTATAGGTATTGGTGCAACTCTCTTGTAGAAATCAAAAGCCCAGCCGCAGGAACTTTTACCAGTCGCCTACGCCAGTAGGAAGCTGAATGCAGCTGAGTTGAACTACTCGACCATAGAGAAAGAATGTTTGGCTCTAATTTGGTCCATCGACAAATTTTCTCCTTACCTGTATGGGACACACTTCATTGTCCAAAGCGATCACCAGCCTTTAACTTTCTTGGCTGCATCTAAAAAGTTAAATTCGAGATTGTTAAGGTGGAGTCTGCTTCTGGCGCCTTATTCCTTTACCGTGAATTACATTCCGGGAAGAGACAATGTAGGAGCTGATTTTTTTAAGTCGACACCCTTTTACTATGGAAGGACAGACGCAAAAGGATTAACTAAAGCAGGGGTTTACACTTCAACTATGACAGGTCACAGCTAGGAAAGGATGGGGCTATGTCGTGAAAATGAGTTGTGTGTAACCCCACTACTTTGTTAAATCCCTATGTCGAGAGTCCAGCCAATCAACGCACAGTTGCTGAGCCGGAATATATTACCTGAAGTTACGCCAGGAAAAACTTAAGCCCTGTTTTTTTCGGATGTGGGTCGTGGCCATCTTGTTCACGCAAGATGGCGGAAGAAAACTGAATAAAATTAGGCTGTACGAGCAAAAGACGAAACTGCAGGAAACCAATCAGCTTGCTCCACCAGGAATCAACCAAACGCTTTCCTTTACCAGTAGAAGTTATTTTACCTGCCTATATAATCGGGCGAGATTTTATGCTAAACACGCAACCCCGACCACGAAGCCAGAGACGACCGACTGAAGAGAGGAGCTGTCAGCTTTGATTTATAGCTTACCTGAGGGCATCGACCTGCAGCTTGCTTCGCTAAGTCGAGTCAAAAACTGGCCTGTTTGAATCTTAGAGGGTAAATATATTTACGATAACCTTTAGGAAAATAGGCCTTCAGCAGGTATATAATGTTGGTATTTGTTGTGTGTCATTATACTACCTACACCTGTACATATTTTATATAAATTGTTTCAATATGAACGTATCAGGTTACTGATTGTATCTTAAGGGTATTAGGTATAATGATTGTATTTCCTAATATGATTGAATAGACGAAGACTAATAGGACTCATACTTCAATCTATTGTCTCCTATAACTTCAGTCTATTGTCTCAGATAACTCCAAACTGAAATATAACCAAAACAGTCCTTGTTAGGACTCAACCTATTGTCTCCTATAACTTCAATCAATTTTCTCAGACCAACTGCAATATAACCAAAACAGTCTTTGTTAGGACTCAACCTATTGTCTCCTATAACTTCAATCTATTTTCTCAGACCAACTGCAATATAACCAAAACAGTCCTTGTTAGGACTCAATCTATTGTCTCATCTAACATCAATCTATTGTCCCCTATAACTCCCACCTGATATAACCAAACAGTCCTTCTCGCATATACTCCTATCATAAGAACATAACAATATTGTTAGGATATATGTTACCAGCTAGTATAGCACTTGTCAGAGAGGGCCTGGTATATTATAGGGGGAATGGTTGTATCACACCTAGGTGTATATATTATGGGATGTATTCATGTATTGAATGTATTCATGTATTGAATTTATATTATTGAATGTATTCATGTATTGAATTTATATTATTGAATGTATCCATGTATTAGTTTATCAGAAAGAATGTTTTGCAAGTAGACACCTGTCTTGTCTCGCAATTGCTAAATCATACTGAGCCATGTTGTCATTCATCCTACATGCAGACACTGAGACACGCTCATATCATATACAATAGAAATAGGTGGGCTTGAGGACAGAAATTAGCCCCTATTTTTCCTTGTTACAGGTTTTATTCGTGTCATCAAACCTGAGGTCGTATGTCGTGTCAATCCAGCTGCCTGGAACGTCGCAGGAGCACAGTGATTGCACAGGATCAACCTCTTTAGTCCCCCTCAGTCTTGGGTGGGCTAACGAAACGATCATCAGCGGGTGTTTTGTGTCAACCAAACCAAGAAGGACAGACCTTTTAAGAGATGAGTACACATTAGTACCATTTCTGTCAGCATTGTGAGCAAAAGCTAGTGTCAGTGACGAGAAAGTGAATTAGCGTAGCAAGAGACAATAATAAGATTATAGCTGATAAATTATACGTAATTAACAGCACAGCTGATACATGTACTATAATTGAATAACAGCACAGCTGATATAATTTTTGTTCCTATAATTGGAAAACTTGTTGTAATATATTTACATATCGATATAAATATAAATATTTGTAAATCATATGTAACCTTACAAATTCATTACATTCCATTTTTTTCAACATTCACCCTTCAGCACAAGAGTAGATAGTGTATATACTAAATAAATAATAAGGAAATTGTATTTGAACGACTTGTCAATTTTATCAGTGTTAAGTAAAATCTGTTTCCTTGGTTTTTTTAATATCACAGTTGGTTACACAGCGGAGGTGGCACCTTATGTCGGTGTCCTCTCTACTATTGTTTCGAGATCAGATCATTCACAGCCGTAACTAATTTGTGATACCAGTAGTTTTCTCAGACACTGGGACTTCACCATTTTCTGCAGAAATTCTATTTCTGTAATTGTCAGTACTATACTGATCTTAAAGCCAAATAAAACCTCACGCCACAGCAGCCCAATGCCATTCTTAAAAAAGTGCAGGTTTTCTGTAGTTGTTTTAATGTTCCATATAGTGAGTTGGTGACTGTCAGAGGTGTCTGTAAAAGTTTTTTCATGGCGTTTGTGAGTGATGGACACTCCATGAGGAGGTGTCTGGTTGTTTGATAGGGATGAGAGCAGTGTCTACACATGGGTAGGTGCTGAGGTTGATACGGTTTAGATGGCTATTGACTCTGGCGTGTCCTGTTCGGAACTGAAAGATAAGACTTTGATTTCTCCTGCTGAGTCTGTTTATGTTGTCGTTATCTTTTGGGCAGGTCATTTCCTTAAAGACATTTCGGCCAGTCGGCCCGTTCGCCCATCTGTTCAGCCAGATTTCCCTTGTGTTGTTTCTGAGAATCTGTTTGACTGTTCTCATGCTGCAGGGTCTGTCCTTTTGTTGTTTAGAGGCTCCTGCTTTTGCAAGTCTATCAGCTGTCTCATTATCAGTTATATCACAGTGTCCAGGGATCCACTGTAGGGTTACACTGATGGAGTAGGCTGTGATCAAGTTGTGAACCGCTCTTCCTATAAGAAAAATGTCATTGTTTTCATATGGAGTCTGTTTAAGTGCTTCCAGAACAGACATGGAGTCACTGAAAATCACTATATCTGATGGCTTTCGTTCCATAAGGTCAAACTGTTGGTGTAGTAATTCAATGGCTGTCTTGATGGCCTCAGCCTCCGCTTCATAATTTGAACAATTCTCACCACAGGAGTCACAGAACTCATAAGAGGATCCATCCAGGTACCATATGCAGACACCGTATCCTGCAAAAGAGGTGGTTTTG
>JAMPIV010016901.1:0-47776 GCA_024509875.1 Oreohelix idahoensis
ACGCCTCAGATAGTAAAGAGCCTCAACGCAGAGCTCGAGAGAGCATCCCACCGTATAGGATCAGAGCAGCCCACAAGCAGCGGCCAGTCGAGGAGTGTGATAGCATCCCTTATAGCACGCCTACCTCATCCCCCAGCTCGATCTCCTCCTTCATACTCCCGCATCTCCATAATCCACACACATCTAGACTTCCCTCCTCTCTACCAATCTCAACGCCTCAAGCGAGAGCAGCCTAACTCTCTCTCGCTTCCAGAGCCTCTCCTATGCAAAGCTATCTCATCTAATCCTCTCTTTACGCGCGCTCAAGGCGTATTAAGCCTTCCAGCTCCTTCGCGCAGAGCATCCATCAAATTCTTGCCACACATTCACCTAAAAGCACGCCTCCAAGAGCACCCGAACCCGCAGCATAAGCCTAAAGAAGCAGCAAGCATCCTCAGTGAAGCATTATAACAGAGCATGCAAGAAGAGATAGCATCCAGAGCACGAGAGAGCACGTAGCCTCCCCCGCAAGATCCCCCCCCCGCTAGCCTCGATTCGCAATCGCTCCCCAGCATCACCAGCATATCACAGCCTCGCTCCACAGCAGCAATCAGCAGCAATGTTCAATCAAGCAATCTCGCTGCCGAGCATTAACGCATATAACTTAAAGCAACCCCTCGAGCATCAAGCCGCGCATCCAAAGCAGCGTCAACGCAGCTAAAGAAATGAGAGCGCCTCCCCTTCCCGCGAAGCATCCGCCGCCCGTCCCTGTGCCCTCCAAACGCGCAGCCTCCTAAGCTAAGCCTCCGCCTTCTCTCCCCCACGTAGTCGTTTAAGTCCCTCAGCAAGGCCTCCCCCAGGGCCGCGCGTGCTCGCATAGCGTATGGAAACAGGGGGTAGGTTCAAGAGATCCGTTATTTGTATAAAGTGGGTACAGCACCCCGATCCACCTAGAGAGCACTCCCAGAGGCAAGCAATCCACATCTGCAGCAAGGTACAGCCTCTTCTCAGCTTTGGAGTTTGGTCATGATGGTGGAAAGGTTAGTAAGTGAGTTAGCGTGTGCTAAGGGTGGTGATGGGTGATATTCCTGGTGGTCCTGCGCGCGCACTTAGTCATGCGGTTTACGCCGTGTGGTGGAATTCATGAGGCAGATTTCAGCCTGTGTGGAGAGCGGCAAGCGAATGAGGGTAGGGGTTATTTTAACCGATATGTATTAGTATCAGTTGGGTGAGGATGTGTTGATTAAGTCCGAAGGTGGTTTGTCGTATAAGGCCTACTACAAGTCCACCTCCCTGGGGATGGAGTTCACTATTCCACATGGGGGTTGTAGGAGAGGCCACTAACGAGCCGATGACTGCGAATAAGCCTGGTGGGAGTGGGGAGGGGCGGGGATGCTGTGGGGGATCTAGACGTCGGGCGTCGGGGGGGGGGAGGCTAGAATGGCCAGTGAAGCCCAAACATTGGGACACAGAGGGTAGCGGATAGGTTGTTTGTACTATTGTGTATGCATGGGTAGTGTCCACAACACAAAACCACTACCCCTGAATACACCTCCCATTGATGCATAGTACACCCATGTGTCAGCCCCGGAGCTACAGGAGCACCTCGATAGATCCCCCCAGTAAACACACACTAAGTCCCTCCCCTTACCCCCTTCCCACCCTTTGTACAATGCGACCCCCCCAGACCCCCGCGGACACCCAGGTACCCACCACCCCTTTTGAGACATTACAACTACCCCCAATCCTATGCCTATATTCACCGAGAGTCGGTTTGAGGTGAGGGGTTTGGACAAGCTGCTGGTTTAGTATGTGCACGCACAGTAGACGCTCACCATCATGGAGATCGGGGGGTGAGAGGGGAAGGGACTCGTTAAATGGGCTGTGACTGCCTAGGGGGGTCGTCCTCGCTCTCGCAAATTGGTCTTATAATCAAACCCTCCTTAAAAAGTCTTCAACTGAGGGGAAGTAGGTGGAGAAGAGAGCATTTCAATGAGTATCCGTGGCAAACCACGTTGGGAAAGGCATAGTATAAGGTTTATCTTGAGGAAGGCGAGGACTCGTTTACTGGGCTGTAGCAATTATCTCGCTGTGTGTCGTCTGAATAGGGGTGGGTGTGATTAATCAAGGATGTCTAGCGGTAGGAGTATGAGGAAGTAGCATAATGCGGGAGCCTCTGTGAGAGAAAGGCGAGTGAGAGGAAAGTCTAGTGAGCAGTTGCATTGTGGAGCGATCAGATCAATGGCTTAGCTTAGGTGAGCAGAGAAAGCTGCGTCGAAGAGCTGTTTGAGAGAGCGCTGGGGAGTCGGCTGAGTGGTATCGAGCGGGAGCTTGATGTGGTTTGCGGCGGTAGCCTCATGGCTAGTTATGCGCGCAGCTGGAGCGAGCAGCTCAGGGGATGTATTTAGAGGCGTGTAGAGTCCTATAAGGTAGTAGTAGGTATGAAGTATTTAAGGAGCAGAGCGATAGACACTGAATGAGCGTGCGTGGAGCGCCTTGTAGCCGTTCAGATGTAGCCTCTCGGAGGAGCCTCTGCGATTAAGCTCATGCCGCATAAGTGTAGAGGTAGCCTTTCTGGTTTTGTTAGTTGAAGAAGAGGCAGGGTTTCGGGATTACATTTTGTCTAGTTGGGAAGTTGTTGGCCGTGCTGGGTGGTTGAAGTAGTATTATGGGTTGGTCGGCGAGCATAGTTACATCATGGGCCGGTGTTTATGAATGTGTGTTGTGAATTTTGAGTATAGGTTGGTAATAAAGTTGTGGGGCAGTGCACTCCAATGTGTAATGAATGGGTAGTAAGAGAGTTCCTTTTTGGTTTGTTATTGGTGTGTGTTGGTGGTCTTTGTTTCTGGCGTATGCTTTTTGGTGTGGTTTGTGAGCTTTTATCCGTCTAAGTGTGTAGTTGTGCTGGGAGAGGGAGGAGGAGTAGCTGGGGCAGCGGTGGTGTATGAGCGGAGCGCGTCATCCGAGCGGGAAGGCGGAGAGGGGAGGGGAGGAGGTAGACGGTGGTATGGGAGTGAGCTCGCTAGAGCATGCCACTTATCCGCATAAGCTAAGAGCATCTCCCTCAAGCATAAAGCAGGTGTGAGCTCCAGAGCAGCAGCTACCTCCTGCGAGCATCCCTTAGGCAGCTAATGATGAGAGCATGGTAAGAGAGCTAAACGTCTTAATGGGTGAATAGGGCCTAGAGCAAGCCTAGCCTCCAGCAGCCCTCCCTCCATCCCAAAGCATGGACAAATAGTAGAGAGGTTAATGAAGCAGCCTCCCGAGCAGAGGATGCTGTATCTGCGATAAGCTGAATGTGGTTCGATAAAAAGTTTAATCTTAGCTTTAAGCTATGAGCTTTTCTATTCAGTCCACTTTTAGTCGTGTGGAATGCTTTTATACCCTATTACGTAGTCTTTTTAGCGCTCTCTTATACACGCTTATTTTAGCTTTTTTTTATAGTCTCCTTTTTAAGGCCTCTATCCCCGCCGCAAGACTCTCCTTCAGATAGCAAGCGCAACAAACGCATCCATGCCGAAGCAAGTAATAGAGGTGTAGGATTGTTTTGTGGCTAATCCACAGAACTCGCCTCTACTACAACATCCCCACATCTCACCGCTCCCCCCAAATACCTCCCCCCCCCAAAACTACTACCAAACCATTTATCACTGCTACGCTCACTATCCGACGCAAGCCACGCGCGGATCACGATCCCTAGATGCCCATTTTTGGCAGACATCGGGCTCTAGAGCAAGGGCGTTCCCTCTCCTTAACAACACTAGCTGTATAGTTTTTTCACACCCCTATATGGAAAGCCAATGTAAGACTTAAGAGGAGGAACTACAATGGCCCAGCTTATGATAGCAACGGCCATACGCTAACTCCCCCCTTACGCACTTCCTCCAGTATTCACAGCTTCTTCTAACCCGCGCCCACATGTTGCAGATGAGAGATACAGCCAGTTACTTCGCCCAATTTCACAAAACAATAAAAAATTAACAAAAAGCAATCCCTACCCCGCCGCACCCATCTAAAATGACACCTATGGACTGTAGCAGTTATTTTTCCCGCATATAACTATCCATCACCGTAGTGTATAAATCAGTCTTTCCCAGTCTGACTGACAATTCATGTATCAAGCGCACTCGCGGCCTGGACTCGGAGCGCATAACCCACATGTTTGCATGATACAGGCCAGTTTACTACCATAATATAACACTATGAGGACTAATTTTACCATTTTTTGTAACTATCCAATATATTTATGTACTGCCTTCCACTAACCGATTGCAGGGTATTTGGGGAGTCGGTTACCGGATACACTATGGATATGACTGACCATCATAAGTAAGTACTATCAACCAGCATCTCATACATGCGGAGCGACTAACCATTGCACATACCGCCAGTTACTAGCAAATACACTTTCCACTATTATATACCATCATGCGATAACTAGCCTACATCATGTGCAGATACAGGGGGGGGGCACTAAACCATGTGGCGGATGGTAGCCAAGTTGCTTCCATGTACATCAGATGGACTAATAATACCACCATTAGTAACTACTACAAGAACAGTCCAATTAAAGATTGTAAGGCCAAGTCTGTCCAGAAGCGGGAGGAGATCGGATACCATCGACATGCATGAGATTGGAAAGGCTGATTATATTACCATCCGAGGACTTAGTCAGACTCCGTCTGGGAGGACAACATTAGACATATATATGAAGGGCCCTAGGAACTCGAAAAGTATAATGTACGTAGACTAGGCCAGGTGTCATCTGCAGGACACTATACCTCAGTCAGTGCGATGTCTCAGCCAAAAGTCTACTACCACACGCCTTGAGGCCTCCCCCCCCCCAGTAACCAAACTAAGTCAACCACTGCAATCATTTTCTCTAAGCCTCCACTAACCAATTGCAGTCCTAACCAGTATCGTCCTACCAAATTAACCAATTCGACTATACTACCGATGGATAAGTTAGCTAATTCAACTGTCATGGTAGGGTGTTACTGCTTTCCACGGATCATGCAGCACTACAGACTGTTGGTTCCAAATACGCTATGGTCCCGATAATACCAGTGATGTAGCTACTACAACATTATTACTGCTTCCACTTACCTTTGGAGCAGACAGGCGTACTGGCAAATATTTACTCCTATGGTTGTGAGATGTACCAGCTCAGCAGGTACTACTACACCATAATTACTCCGTGGGACTAATGAAGTGCAGATACAGGCAGGAACTATCGTTTTCAGCTGTATGTGACGATTGAATACCAGGTGGTCGGCGGACCTTCGTACAAGCATGATTACGGAGCTTCCAGGCTAAAAGGGTTGCAGAAACAGCCAGTTACTGGACGCAAATACGTCTACGGACTAGTAATACCATAACTTAGGTAACTACTAGGGGAGGCCATTATCTACTGCTTCGCACTGTGCCGGCATGTGGGGCAGATACAGGCCTGTTACCACCACTAGCAACCGCATGGGACTAGAGTAAATGTCCAAAATGTAGTAATGGTCTACTATCATCCATCTATGACTGAGTCCCTCTATACTGTGCAGAGTTGTGGGCTGATGACTGCTCTGTGTCGTATACTCAAGATTATACACCTTTGGGTCTAATTTTACCATCAGGTGTAGTAACCTGTCATACTTCAAGTAGCACGGCGTAGCGTTCCTCTATCCCAGTGCTGATACAGCGGAGATACTTTGCCAGTATACAGACCTCGCTCATGCTCTAATAATACCCATCATTAGTAACTACTACGACCATTATAAATGACTTCACTAACATTGAAGTATATCAAGCCGTTATACCAATTCCGCCATGGACTAAATAATACCATCATTAGTAAACTACAAAAAACCATTAATTTGCTGCTCGTTCACTATTATACCCATTGCAGATGTTACAGCCACGTTTACTACCAAAAATACAACCGTCAATGGACTAATATACCATTCAATTAGTGGAGGATCGCTCGCTGTCAGTTATCACTGAAGCCCTCCACTAACCGTTGCAGCAGACAGCCAGTCTCAGCTACAAATTTAGGCCCCTATTTACTGTGATACCACCCCCCGCCCGCCATTATGTAACTATACAACTATGTATCATGCTTCCGGACTAACCATTGCAGATACAGCGAGTTATGCCAAAAATACACCTTGGACTAATAATACCATCATAGTAACTAGTACAGCAGAGGATCACTGCTTCCACCACCCAAATTGCTGACCTTACAGACAGTTAAACAAATGCCCCCTGGTCTAATCACGGCCATCATTAGTCCCGACTACACCCGTTCGACTTACTCGAGTCCACGTAAACCATTGCAGTTTACAGCCATTTATTACCATAATACACTTATGGGACTAATAATACCAGATACAATTAGTAAACTACTACAACCAGTATTACTTCTATCCGACTAACCATTGCAGATTCAGCTGTTATCTACAATACAACCATTATGGACTTTCAACTTCAGTCATTAGTAACTATCTACAACCCATTATTACTGCTTCCACTATCCATTTGAAGATACAGCCATGGGTTACTACCAAATACACTATGGTACTAATAATACACGCTCCATTCAGTTATACTACTACAAACCATTATCACTGCATATACCACTAACATCTGCAGGAAACAGCCAGTTACTACCAAAAGACATACTATGGACTGAAGTTCTCATACCCCATCATTTAGTAAGACTCGCTACTACCACCATTATCACTGGTTCCCACTAAACCATTGCAGATACAGCAGTTGTTACTGTCTACCATAATACACTATGGACTTAATAATACCATCATTAGTAACTACTACAACATTTTTACTGCTTCCAGTCTAACCATTGCAGATACAGCCAGTTACTACCAAAATACACCTATGGACTAATAATATGCCATCATTAGTAACTACTAAACCCATTATTATCTTGCTTCACTAACCATTGCAGATACAGCCAGTTACTTACCAAATACACCTAGCATGGACTAATAATAACATTCACATTAGTAACTACTACAACCATTATCATGCTTCCACTAACCATTGCAGATACAGCCAGTTACTACCAAATTTACACCTATGGACTAATAATTACCATCATTAGTAACTACTACAACCATTATCACTGCTTCCACTAAAACCATTGCAGATTACCAGCCAGTTACTTCCAAATACACCTATGGATAATAGAATACCATCATTTAGTAACTACTACAACCATTATTACTGCTTCCATAACCATTTGCAGATACAGCCAGTTACTACCAAATACACCTATGGACTAATAATACCATCCATTTGTAATATACAACCATTAGTACTGCTTCACTAACCATTGCAGATACAGCCAGTTACTACCAATTATACACCTATGGACTAATAATACCATCATTAGTAACTGACTAATACCTTCATCAGTAATACTTACAACCATGCTGCCACTAACCATTGCAGATACAGCCAGTTACTACCAAATTACACTATGGACTTTAATAATACCATCATTAGTAAACTACTAGTCCATTATTATCCGCTTCCACTAACCATTGCAGATACAACCAGTTATTCCAAAATTCACACTTTGGGACTTATTAATACCATCATTAGTAACTACTACAAGATCCAGTCCCAATTAGATTCTTCCACTAAACCATGTTTGCAGATGGGAGCCAGTTATACCAAATACAGCCATGGACTAATAATACCATCATTTAGTAACTACTTAGACAACCGATTTGAAGGATCGGACTGCTTCATAATGGAACCTTGCAGATACAGCCAGTATCTGGGCGCTCTACTACCAAACCTCTACCACCTAGGGGAACGGACTAAGTAATATACCATCATTCGAGTAATACTACAACCATTTTACTGCTTTCACTAACATGTGCAGATACAGCCAGTTACTACCAATTACACCAATGGACTCTTAATAACATCATTAGTAACTGCTAGAAACATTATTATTGCTTCCACTAACCATTGCAGATACAGCCGTTACTACCAATTATACACTATGGACTAATACATACCATCATTAGTAAACTACTACAACCCTTATTGCTGCCTTCCACTAAACCATTGGCAGATATCAGACAGTTACTACCAAATACACTATGGGACTAATAATACCATTCATTAGTAACTACTACAAACCATTATTACTGCTTCCACTAACCATTGCAGATTACAGCCAGTTACTTACCAAATACACCTATGGACTATTAATACCATCATTAGTAACTTACTACAACCATTATTACTGCTTCATAAACCATTGCAGATACAGCCAGTTACTACCAAATACACCTATGGACTAATAATACCAGCAGTTATACCAAAATAGTAACTAATAATACTCATCAGTAACTAACAACCATTAATCATTGCTTGGCCACTAACATTGCCAGATTACAGCCCCATTTACTACCAAAGATGGATACACCTATGGACTAATAATACCATCATTTGTAACTACTACAACTCCATTATTACTGCTTCCACTAACCCATTGCTGGGGGGATACAGCCAGTTAATAACCAAATTACCACCTATGGATATTAATTTTACCATAATTAGGAATACTACAACCATTAATCTACTGCTTCCACTAACCATTGCAAGTTACAGCAGTTACTACACATACACTTGGACTAATAAATACCAATCCTTAGTAACTACTACAACATTATTACTGCTTCCACTAACCATTGCAGATACTAGCCCAGTTACTACCAAATAACACCTATGGACTAATAATAGCCAGTCCAAGTTAGGTAACTACTTACAACCATTATCACGTGTTCCACTTAACCATTGCCAGATACAGAATGTTACTACCAAATACACCTATGGGACAAAGAGCCAATATCCTGACCATCATGGTTAGTAACTACTACAACCATTCTATTGAATTGTCTGAGTCCACTAAGAATGGAACCAGGCCAGGAGGCAGATGACAGCCCTGTTACTACCAAATACACCTATGGACTAATTAATACCATCATTAGTAACTACTACAACCATTATTTACTGCTTCCACTAACCATTGCAGATACAGCCCATGGTTAACTACCAAATACACCTATGGGACTTATAATACCATCATTAGTAACTACTATAAACATTATTACTGCTATAACTAACTATTGGAGATACAGCCACTTACTACCAAATACACCAATAGACTAATAATACCATCATTAGTAACTACTACAACCATTATTACTGCTTCCACTAACCATTGCAGATACAGCCATGCCAGTTATACCAAATACACCTATGGACTAATAATACCATCATTAGTAACTACTACAACCAGTATTCACTGCTTCCTCTAAACCATTGCAGATAAGCCAGTTCTACCAAATACAACTTCATGGGACTAATAATAACCATCATTAGTAACTACTACAAACCATTATTACTGCTTTCCACTAACCATTGCAGATACAGCCAGTTACTACCAAATACACCCTATGACTAATAATTACCATCATTAGTAACTTTACTACAACCATTATTACTGCTTCCACTAACCATTGCAGATACAACCAGTTACTACCAAATACACCTCTGGACTAATAATACCATCAGTTAGTACCAATTACACCTACTACAAACATCATTATTTACTGCATTCACCACTAACCATTGCAGATACAGCCAGTTACTCCAAATACACCTATGGACTATAATACCATCATTAGTATTAACTACTAAAAACCATTATTACTGCTTCCACTAAACCATTGCAGATAAACCAGCCAGTTACCTACCAAAATACACCTTATGGACCTAATAATACCACCCTCCCATTAGTAACTACTACTACAAGATCACTGTCCCTAACCATTAAGATTGGGTTAAAGGCCATGTCTGCAGGAATGGGAGAAGATCGGATACCACGACAAGCATGGGAAACAAAGAGCCAAGGATCCAGACCCCGAGGACGACCCAGAGTCCGCTGGGAGGACAACATTAGACAATCTTTGAAGGATCGAGGACTAGAATGGAACCAGGCCAGGAGGAAGACAGCCGATAGGATAGTCTGGCGCTCTCTCTTCCAAACCTCTACACCTCACGGAAGAAGGGGAACGACTAAGTAAGAAAGTAAGTAACTACTACAATCATTATCACTGCTTCCACTAACCATTGCAGATACAACCAGTTACTACCAAATACACCTATGGACTAATAATACCATCATTAGTAACTACTACAACCATTATTACTGCTTCCACTAACCATTGCAGATACAGCCAGTTACTACCAAATACACCTATGGACTAATAATACCATCATTAGTAACTACTACAACCATTATTACTGCTTCCACTACTAACCATTTGCAGATACTGCCAGTTACACTACCAATAATACACCTATGGACTATAATACCATTCATTAGTAACTACTACAACCATTATTACTGTTCACACTAACCATTGCAGATACAGCCAGTTACTACCAAAATACACTATGGATAATAATACCATCATTAGTAACTACTTAAACCCTTATTACTGCATCCACTAACCATTGCAGGTTACAGCCAAGTTACTACCACCAAATTACACCTTTGGACTAATAATACCATCATTAGTAACCTACTACAACCATTATTTACATGCTTCCACTAAACCAATTTGCAGATGACAGCCAGTTACTACCAAATACACCTATTGATAATAATACCATCTTTAGTAACTACTAACAAACCATCCCAATCATGCTGGTTTTGGCCAGTATGCCATTGCAGATCAGATACCAGTTACTACCATGGGAAATACACCTAGGACTAATAATTACATCATTAGTTAACTACTACAACATTAGACAATTTACTGAAGGATCGAGGACTAGAAACCATTGCAGATACAGCCGATAGGATGTCCAGTTACTACTTCAAACCTCTACAACCTTATGGGGAATAATAAATACCTCATTAGGTAACTACTACAAACATTATTTTACTGCTTCCACTAACCATTGCAGAATACAGCCAAGTTACTACCAAATACACCTATGGACTAATAATACCATCATTAGTAACTACTACAACCATTATTACTGCTTCCACTAAACCATTGCAGATACAAGCAGTTATCTTACCAAATACACCTATGGACCTAATAATACATCATTAGTAAAACTACTACAACCATTATTACTGCTTCACTAACCATTGCAGATACAGCCAGTTACTACCAAATACACCTATGGATCTAATAATACCATCATCAGTAACGACTACAACCAGTATCACTGCTTCCACTAACCATTGCAGATACAGCCAGTTACTACCAAATACACATATATACTAATAATACCATCATTAGTAACTACTACAACATTATTACTGTTCCACTAAAACCATTGCAGATACAGCCAGTTACTACAAATACATCTATGGACTAATAATACCATCATTAGTTAACTACTACAACCATTATCACTGCTTCCACTAAACCATGCAGATACAGCCAGGTTAACTACCAAATACACCTATGGACTAATAATACCATCATTAGTAACTTTATTACTCAAACATTATTACTGCTTCCACCGTAACCATTGCAGATACGCCAGTTACTACCAAATACACCTATGGACTTAATAATCCCCATCATCTTAGTCAAACTACTACAACCAATTTATTACTGCTTCCACTAACCACATTGCTACTAGATACAGCAGTTACTTACAAATACACACCTATGGACTAATAAGACCATCATTAGCATAACTACTACAACACCATTATCACTGCTTCCACCCACCATTGCAGCTACAGCCAGTTAATACCAAATACATGCACTATGGACTAATAATACCCATCATTTAGATAACTACTACAAACCATTATTACTGCTCCTACCCACTACCATTTGCATAGATTACAGCCAGGTACTACAAATACACTATTGACTAATAACTACCATTCATTAGTGGACTCACTACAACCTTTATCACTGCTTCCCCTACTAATACATTGCAGATAAGGCCAGTTACTATCACTAATACACCTACTGGACTAATAATACACCCTTTAGTTCACTCCCTATGATCAACCATCTTATTACTGCTTCCTACAAAAATCTTTCACCATTGCATATAAATTCAGGGCCAGTTACTATTATATTCTTTTTTCCAAAAATACATCACCCCACTATGGACTTTTAACTCCTCATTTACCATCATTAGTATCCTACCACAACCATTAGTCACTGCTTCCCACATAACCCCAATATTCGGCAGGATTACAGCCACGTTACTACCACAATAGATCTATGGGACTACCCCCAAATTTTACAATACCATCATTAGTAACGTACCCTACAACATTATTACTGCTCTCCTACCTAACCCCATTGCAGATATAACCCCCACTGTTACTACCAAATTACACCTATGGACTAATATACCATCATTAGTTAACTACTAACAACCATTATTACATTCTTCAATACTAACCTATTGCAGATACCCCACCACATTACTACCAAATACACACTATGGACTAATAATACCATCATTAGTAAACTACTACAACCATTAGTACTTCACCACCACTAAAACCATTGCTGATACCCCCCCCAGACAGTTACTACCAACCCCTACCATATGGACTACATAATACAATCATCCTCCAGTACCCCCACTACATTACACACCACATATTACCACTGCTTCCAACATAACATTGGCAGATCCTACCAGCCAGTTACTACCCCAAACATTTACCACCTATGGACTAACTACCACCAATTACCATCATAACCACCCAATCTACCTCCTACCTCAACCATTATCACTGCTTCCACTAACCATTGCAGATACAGCCAGTTACCTCTACCAAATCACTTTGGACTAATAATACCACCCCCTTTTAGTCAACTACTGACAAAACCACCTTAAACCCACACTGCTTCCACTAACCATTGCAGATACAGCCAGTTACTACCAAATACACCTATAAACACCCTAATAATTACCTATCACCACAAGTACCACTACTACAACAAATAGTTACCCTCCTCAACCTTCCTAACCAACGTGCTTCAATAACCACATTGCAGATAACAGCCAGGTTACTACCAACTACACCTATGGACCATAATAATACCATCATTAGTAAACATTAACACCCCAACACTTTATTAATCCTACCACCTATCTAAATTGCCGATACTCCCACCCTTTACTACCAACTACACATATAGTGGATACCTCCATTAATCCCCAAAACCCCCTTCACTTAAGTAACTACTACAACCATTATCTACTGCTTCCACTAACCATTGCAGTTATACAGCCAGTTACTACCAAAATACACTCTATGGGACTATACCATAATACCATACATTTTGTAACTACTACTACCAAATACTTTACTGCTTCCACTAACCATATGCATAGATACCCTTTCAGCCAGTTACTACCAAATACACCCTATATGGACCTAATAATACCAATCATTAGTAAACTACTACAAGAACATTATCACTGCTTCCCATATCCAATTACAGATACAGTCCAGTTTACCAAAATACCCTAGCACACTAAGGGGACTAAATAACTACCTTCCTTATGTAAACTACTACAAGATTTTTTACTGGCTCCCAATTAAGCATGTTTGTCCATGTCTACAGAATGGAGAGATCGGATACCACGACAACAGCTATGGGAAACTAAATAATTCCATCAGTAGTCCAGACCTACAGAGTGATGACCCTGATTCCGCTAACCATGGAGGACAACATTAGTACCAACGTCTGTGACTGGATCGTGACGGACTATGGAATACCAGGCAGTAGGAAGACAGCCGTTACGGATCCATAGTATAGGACTCCTCTCTTCCACTAAACCATCTGCACCTACAGCCCGGTAGTACAGAATGGCGCTTATCGATCTAAGTACCAAGTAGTAAGTACTTACTACAACCATTATCACTGCTTCCCACGAACCATTGCAGATACAGCCAGTGACTACCAGTACTACACCTAGGGTACTAAATAATACCAATCATTAGTAACTACTACAAAACAATTTTACTGCTTCCACTAACCATTGCAGATACAGCCAGTTACTACCATAAGACAACCTATGGACTATGATAATACCATCATTTTTGTAATACTTACTACAACCATTATTACTGCTTCCACTAAAACCATTGCAGAGATTACAGCCAGTTACTACCAATACACCTATGGACTAATAATACCATCTTTAGTAACTACTACAAACCATTATACTGCTTCCACTAACCATTGCAAGATACAGCCAGTTACTACCAAAACACCTATGGACTGGTAATAATACCATCATTAGGTAACTACTTACAACCATTATTTACGGCTTCCACTAACCATTGCAGATACAGCCAGTTACTACCAAATACACCTATGGACTAATTAATTACCAAATCATTAGGAATACTACCAGGTCATCAGTAACTACTACAACCATTAATAATGCTTTCCACTAAACCATGCAGATGCAGATACCTATGGAGCTACAGTTATCACCTACATTAAAACCCTATTGACTCCACGATAATACCAGATACAGCCAGTTTACTACCAAAATACACCTATAGGACTAATAATACCATCATTCGCAGTATACTACTACAACTATTATCACTACTTCCACTAACCATTGCAGATACAGCCAGATACTACCAAATACACCTATGGACTAATAATACAATCATTAGTAACTACTACAACCATTATTACTGCTTACACTAATCCATTGCAGATACAGCCAGTTACTTACGCAAAAACCTTATGGGACTAATAATACCATCATTAGTAACTATACAAGAAACAGTCCCAATTACAGATGGTTTGGCCATGGCTGCAGAATGGGAGAGAAGCCGATCGGTTACCACGACACTGCATGGGGAAACAAAGAATGAGCCAAGGATCCAGGACCCCGAGGATGACGACCTGATGTCCGCTGGGTTGGACAATATTAGACTAATCTTTTGAAGGATCGAGGACTAGATGGAACAGGCCAGGAGGGAAAGACAGCCGAATTGGATAGTATGGCGCTCTCTCTTCCTATCCTCTACCACCTCACGTGGTTAGTTTACGGGGAAACGATCTATCAGTATGAAAGTTAGTAAACTACTACAATCCCATTATTACTGCTTCCACTAACCATTGCTGATACAACCATGTTACTACCAAATTACACCTATGGACTAATACTGGATACCATCATTAGTAACTAACTACTAAACCATTATTACTGCTTCCTCTAACATTGCAGATACAGCCAAGTTACTAATACCCAAATACACCTATGGACTTATTAATACCACGCATTAGTAAACTACTACAAACCATTATTACTGCTTCCACTAACCATTGGAGATACAGCAAGTACTACCAAAATACACCTATGGACTATAGATACCATCATTAGTAACTACTACAACCATTATTACTGCTTCCACTAACCATTGCAGATATACAGCAGGTTTAGATACAAAATACACCTATGGGGACTAATAATACCATTTTCATTAGTAACTACTACAACCATTATTACTGGCTTCCACTAACATTGCAGATTACAGCCTGTTACTACCAAATACATCTAATGGACTTTATAAATACCATCATGTATTCTTCTTCAGGCCATTATACTGCTTCCACTAACCATTGCGATTCAGTCAGTACTACCCAAATACACTATGGACTATATCTACCATCATTAGTAACTATACAAACCATTATTACTGCTTCCACGTAACCATTGCAGATACAGCAGTTACTATCCAAATTCACTATGGAACTAATAATACAATCATTAGTAACTATACAAACATTATTATGCTTCACACTAACCATTGCAGATACAGCCAGTTACTACCAAATACAACTTATGGACTAATAATACCATCATTAGTAAACTACTACAACCATTATCACTGGCTTCTCACACTAACATTGCAGATACAGCCAGTTACTACCAAATACACCTATGGACTAATAATACCATTTCATTAGTAACTACTACAACCATTATTTACTGCTTCCACTAAACATTGCAGATACAGCCAGTTACTACCAAAGTACACTATGGACTGAATAATACCACCATTAGTAATACTACTACATGAACTGCAGTACCGCCAAATTAAGATGGTATGGCCATGTCTACCAGAATGGAGGGAGAACTATTCATACCGGATTTTACCCGACAATACACCTATGGCGATAAACAAAGAGGCCTAAGGATTTACACTGACCCAGAGCAGGACAGACCAGTTACTACCAGATTCGCTATGGAGAGGATACCAACATTAGACTATACAACCCTTTTTGAACTGGCTTTTTCGAGGGACTAGAATGGAAAAACCAGGCCAGTTACTGGAAGACAGCCGATAGGATAGGTCTGGCGCTCTCTCTCTAGTAATACCAAAACTGCTTACTACCATTCATTACGGCAGTTACTAGAAGGGGAACGACCTAAGTTGAGAAAGTAAAGTAATACTACAATCATTAGTAACTTACAACCATCACTGCTTCCACTACCATTGCAGATACAACAGTTACTACCTAAATACAGCCTAACATGGACTATAATACTAACCATCATTAGTAAACTTCTACAACCATTATTACTGCTTCCACATAACCATTGCAGATACAGCCAGTTACTACCAACTACACCTATGGTCTAATCAAATACATCCATTAGTAACTACTACAAACTCATTATTCACTGCTTCCATAACCATTGCAGATAACAGCCAGTTACTACCAAATACACCTATGGGACTAATAATACCATCATTAGTAATTCTACTTACAACCATTATTACTGCTTTCACTAACCATTGCAGATACAGCCATGTTACTACCAAATACACCTATGGACTAATATTAACATCTTTAGTAACTATACAACCATAATTACTGCTTCCACTTAACCATTGCAGTTACAGCCTGGTTACTTACCTAATCTACATCTATGGAACATATTATCATTCATTTTGTAACTACTACAAAACCATATATCTGCTTACACTAACATTGCCAGATTACAGCCTGTTACTACCAAAATACACCTAGTGACTTAATAATACCATCATTAGTTAACTACTTCAAACCATTATTACTGCTGTCCACTAACCATTGCAGATACAAGCCAGTTACTACCAATATACACCTATGGACTAATAATACCATCATTAGTAAACTACTACAACCATTATTGCTGCCTTAAACTAACCATTGCTGCTACAGCCAGTAGCTAATACCAATTGTCCAAGTGGACTAATTACCTGATAGCCTGTTGGTACAAATACAACCTATGGACTAATAATACCGTATCTTTAGTAACTACTACAAACCATTATCACTGATTCCACTTACCATTGCAGATACAGCCAGTAACTACCAATTACACTATGGACTAAATAATACCATTCATTTGTGTACTACATTACAACACAATTATTACTGCTTCCACTAACCATTGCAGATACGCCAGCCAGTTTCTACCAAATACACTTATGGACTAATTAATACCACATGGGTAGTGTCTACTACAAGAACTCAGTCCCACTTATAAGATGTAGTTTGGGACCAGTTGTAACCTGCAGAATGGAAAAAGATATGACCCTTCGGATACCACGTCCAAGCATGGGATACAAAAGAGCCAGTTATCCAAATACACTGATGAGGACGGAACCAGAGTCATTGGGAGGACACATTAGGACAATCTTTGAAGGAACGAAAGGACTAGAATGCCAGATTACCAGGCCAGTTAGGAAGGACGAAGCCGATAGGCCTAGAGTATGTAGTCACTGGGCATCTAAAAATTAGTTCCTTAAACCTTTTTCTTTTACACCTCCACGGTAGATACATCCACTACCCAATAACTAAGGAAGTAAGTACCTTCATAAGTAACTACTACAAACCATTATCACTGCTTCCACTAACCATTTGCAGATACATTCCAGTTAACTACCAAAGAACACTATGCGACTAATCAATACCACATCATAGCACAACTTCTACAAACCATTACGTTACTGCTTCCATAACCATTGCAGATACAGCCGTTACTACCAAATACACCTATGGACTAATTATTACCATCATTAGTTAACTACTCAACCATTACGTCTGCTTCCACTAACCATTGGAGATACACAGCCAGTTACTACCAATACACTCCTATGGACTAATAAAAATACATATCATTAGTAACTACTACTAACCTTTATTACTGCTTCCACGTAACCCATTGCAGATACAGCAGTTACTACCAAAAATACACCTATTGGGACTAATATATCATCATTAGTAAACTACTTCCACAACCATTATTACTGCTTCCACGTTATCCATTGCAAGATACAGCCAGTTTACTTACCAAATACACCTATGGACTAATTAATACCATCATTAGTACATACTTCAACCATTATGCCACTGCTTCCACTAACCATTGTAAGATACAAGCAGTTACTACCAAATACACCTATGGTACTAATAGTTGATACCATCATTAGTAAACTACTACAAACATTATTACTGCTTCCACTAAACCATTGCAGATACAGCCAGTTACTACCAGCTAGTTAATACCAGCACAGTTATACACCTATGGACTAATAATACCATCATTGGAGTACTACTACAACCTTTATTACTGCTTCACTAACCATTGCAGTCTACAGCCAGTTACTACCAAAATACACCTATGGACTAATAATTACATTGCAGGTAGTAATCATTAGTAATTACTACAACCATTTTAGTACTGCTTCCACTAACATTGCAGATACAGCCAGTTATACCAAATACACCTATGGACGTAATAATACTCCATCATTTGTAACTACTACAGAACAGTCCCATTAGAGTGGCTTTATGTCTGCTTCCACGATACATTGCAAGGATACAGCCAGTTAATATGGTGGCTGGACAGGAAAAGTTAGGACAACTTATGGACTAGGATTTTAATACCATCCATTAGTAAACTACGATACCATTATTAGTGCTGGCGCATAACCATTGCAATAAACCTGTTACTACACTACACTGGGTACGACTAAGTTTGTAAACTACTAATCCATTATTGCTTCCCGACATTGCGATACAGCCAGTTACTTACCAAATACACTATGGAACTAATAATTACTGTGGTATTAGTAACTACTACAACCTTGTTAATGCTTCCACTAACCAGTTTGCCCGATACAGCCAGTTATACCATAATAAACTACTTTACCACCATTAGTAATAAGGAGCTGCTCTTTATTGCTGCTTCATAAACCATTGCAGTATAAGCCAGTTACTTACCAAATACACCTAGATGGGATTTAGTTCGGTCCCATCATTAAAATATCCATGGCAAGATTACTGCTTCCACTACGTCATTCATTTTAGCAGTGCGGACGAGTGAACAAAAATGTTTAATAGGACTAATAGACCTTCATTATGAATTCGGATACCGACGTTACATTATTTTGGTGCTTAAGCTCCAACCATTGCAGATACAGCCAGTTACTCCCTAATATGCACCCTATGAGGACTAATAATACCAGGATACCAGGCCAGTTAGTACCATGACACCGATAGACTATAATACCCTGGGGATCAGTATCTCTACTGTACAAACTTTATCATGCTTCCACTAACATTGAGATCCTTGCATGTTACTACCAATGTTGTACCTATGGACAAATAATACCAGTATTAGTAACTACTACACCATAATTATACACTGCTTCCACTAACTTTCATTGCAGATTACCAGCCAGAATAGGGTACCAAATACACCTATGGACTAATAATACCATCATTTAGTAACTACTACAACCATTATTACTGCTTCCAACTAACCATTGCAGATACAGCCAGTTACTACCAAATTACACCTATGGACTAATAATACCACGATTTGTAACTACTAAATCACGTTATTACATGCTTCCACTTAACCATTGCAGAGTACAGCCAGTTACTACCAAATACAGACTTATGGACTTAATAATACACCATTAGTAAATACTACATACCACGTTAGATGGTTTGCTTCTGCCACTAACCATTGCAGATACAGCCAGTTACTACAAAAATCAAGACCCGTGGACGTCCAGAGTATGGGAGTATGAATTACCATGAAAGGTTCATTAGTAAGGCCTTACTACAACCATAGGATAGTTGGCGGCTCTGCTTCCACCTCTAACAACCATTGTCTATGTAAGAGTACAGAACTACTACATTCATTATACTACGTTTCTACCAAATACACCTATGGACTGGAATTAATACCATTCATTAGTAACTACTTAGCAAACCATTATTCACTGCTTCCTATAAAAGTTTGCAGATACAGCCAGTGTACTACAAATACACCTATGGACTAATAATACACATCATTATGGTAACTACTACATCCATTATTACTGCTTCACTAGTAACCATTGCAGATACAAGCCAGGTTACTACCAATATACACCTATGGGACTAATAATACCATTCAGATTAGTGTATACTTACTACAACATTATTATGCTTCATCTAACCATTGCAGATCAGCAAAGGTTACTAATGGAAATACACCTCATGGACTAATAAAACAGTGATACCACTAAGCTTACAGCCAGTAGTACTTACCAAATGACACTACAGACTAATCATTCCATCATGTGGTAAACTACTACCAACCATAATCCACTGCTTCCAGCTTTAAACCATGCAGATGAACAGCCAGTTACTACCAAATACACTATGGACTAATAATTACCATCATTAGTAACTTACTACAAACATTTTACTGCTTCCATGCTAACCATTGCAGTACAGCAGTTACTACCAAATACACCTATGTGGACTAATAATATACCATTCATTAGTAACTATACAATATTACATGTCTCTAAATTAAGATGCCAGTTATGTTACTAAATAAACCTATTGACTAATCGTGGTTTAGTCATTTAGAGTCAGGGATACCACGGCAATAAGCTTAATGCTGGACTAGTGCTCATTGCAATACAGCCATCAGAGTACATAATCCACCCAGGACTAGTATTACCATACCTTGTCACACTACAGTACTAGGATCAAACTTGCTTGGCAAACAATTGCAGATCAGTTATACGAACTACTAGAGTTATTAAAGTGCCAGGAGTGAATCAGTTCAACTGGGACATTATCAGCTTTGCTAACCATTGCAGATACATGGCCAGTTACTCCCAAATTACACCTACGGATTAATGGGTCGAACGACTACCACCACATTAGTAACTACTACAAACCATTTTCACTGCTTCCACTAACCATTGCAGATACAGCCAGTTACTACCAAATACACCTATGGACTAATAATTACCCATCATTAGTAACTACTACAACCATTATCACTGCTTCCACTAACCATTGCAGATACAGCCAGTTACTACTAATACAATATGGATAACTCAATACCGCTCATTAGTAAATTACAAACCATTATTACTGTTCCACTACCAGTAATACACCATTAGTAATTAATTACTAATACATTAGTAACTACTACAACCATTATTACTGCTTCCACTAACCATTGCAAGATACAGCCAGTTACTACCAAATACACCTATGGACTAATAATACCATCATTAGTATAACTACTACAACATTATTACTGCTTCCATAAACCATTGCAGATACAGCCAGTTACTACCAAATACACCTATGGGACTAATAATACCATTCATTAGTAACTACTACAACAAACATTATCAGATTACTGATTCCACTAACCATTGCAGATACAAGAAAGTCGGACTCTACAAATACACCTATGGGACTAAGCCAAATACCAGACCATTAGTAACTACTACAACCATTATCACTGCTTCCACTAACCATTTGCAGATACAGCCAGTTACTACCAAATACACATATGGACTAATAATACCATCATTAGTAACTACTGTTACAAACACATTATTTACTGCTTCCACTAACCATTGCAGATACAGCCGTTACTACCAAATACACCTATGGGACTAAGTGAATCCATCATTAAACTACTACAACCATTATTACTGCTTCCACTAACCATTGCAGATACAGCCATTTGCTACCAAATACATTTTCCTATGGACTTATTTAATACCATCATTAGTAACTACTACAACCATTATTACTGCTTCCACTAACCATTGCAGATACAGCCAAGTACTACCAAAATACACCCTAAATACCATCATTATTAGGACTACAACCATTACTTACTGCTTCCACTAACCATTGCAGATACAGCCAGTTACTACAACCAATTATAGTCACTGCTTCCATTAACCATATGGAGATACAGCCAGTTACTAACCAAATACACCTATGGACTAATAATACCATCATCTAGTAACATACTACAACCATTATCACTGCTTCCACTAACCATTGCAAGATACAGCAGTTACTACCAAATACACCTATGGACTAATTATACCATCATTTAGTAACTACTTACAAAACCATTATTACTGCTTCCACTAACCATTGCAGATACAGCCAGTTACTACCAAATACACCTATGGACTAATATAATACCATACATTAGTAACTACTACAACCATTATTACTGCTTCCACTAACCATTGCATACAGCCAGTTACTACCAAATACACCTATGGACTAATAATACCACCATTAGTAACTACTACAAAAACCATTATTACTGCTTCCACTAACCATTGCAGATACAGCCAGTTACTACCAAATACACCTATGGACTAATAATACCACCATTAGTAACTACTACAAAAAACCATTATTACTGCTTCCACTAACCATTGCAGATACAGCCAGTTACTACCAAATACACCTATGGGAAAATACACCTATGGACTAATAATACCACCATTTAGTAACTACTACACAACCATTATCACACTGCTTCCAGTAACCATTGCAGATACAGCCAGTTACTACCAAATACACCTATGGACTAATAATACCACCATTAGTACTACTACACTAACCATTGCAGATACAGCCAGTTAACCATTATGGATAATAATACCTGCTTCTACTAAAACATTAACCATTGCAGATACAGCCAGTTACTACCAAATACACCTATGGACTAATAATACCACCATTAGTAACTACTACAAAAAAAACCATTATTACTGCTTCCACTAACCATTGCAGATACAGCCAGTTACTACCAAATACACCTATGGACTAATAATACCACCATTAGTAACTACTACAAAAACCATTATTACTGCTTCCACTAACCATTGCAGATACAGCCAGTTACTACCAAATACACCTATGGACTAATAATACCACCATTAGTAACTACTACAACCATTATTACTGCTTCCACTAACCATTGCAGATACAGCCAGTTACTACCAAATACACCTATGGACTAATAATACCACCATTAGTAACTACTACAACCATTATCACTGCTTCCACTAACCATTGCAGATACAGCCAGTTACTACCAAATACACCTATGGACTAATAATACCACCATTAGTAACTACTACAACCATTATCACTGCTTCCACTAACCATTGCAGATACAGCCAGTTACTACCAAATACACCTATGGACTAATAATACCACCATTAGTGACTACTACAACCATTATCACTGCTTCCACTAACCATTGCAGATACAGCCAGTTACTACCAAATACACCTATGGACTAATAATACCACCATTAGTAACTACTACAACCATTATTACTGCTTCCACTAACCATTGCAGATACAGCCAGTTACTACCAAATACACCTATGGACTAATAATACCATCATTAGTAACTACTACAACCATTATTACTGCTTCCACTAACCATTGCAGATACAGCCAGTTACTACCAAATACACCTATGGACTAATAATACCATCATTAGTAACTACTACAACCATTATTACTGCTTCCACTAACCATTGCAGATACAGCCAGTTACTACCAAATACACCTATGGACTAATAATACCATCATTAGTAACTACTACAACCATTATTACTGCTTCCACTAACCATTGCAGATACAGCCAGTTACTACCAAATACACCTATGGACTAATAATACCATCATTAGTAACTACTACAACCATTATTACTGCTTCCACTAACCATTGCAGATACAGCCAGTTACTACCAAATACACCTATGGACTAATAATACCACCATTAGTAACTACTACAAGAACCTAACCATTGCAGATACAGCCAGTTACTACCAAATACACCTATGGACTAATAATACCATCATTAGTAACTACTACAACCATTATTACTGCTTCCACTAACCATTGCAGATACAGCCAGTTACTACCAAATACACCTATGGACTAATAATACCATCATTAGTAACTACTACAACCATTATCACTGCTTCCACTAACCATTGCAGATACAGCCAGTTACTACCAAATACACCTATGGACTAATAATACCACCATTAGTAACTACTACAACCATTATTACTGCTTCCACTAACCATTGCAGATACAGCCAGTTACTACCAAATACACCTATGGACTAATAATACCACCATTAGTAACTACTACAACCATTATTACTGCTTCCACTAACCATTGCAGATACAGCCAGTTACTACCAAATACACCTATGGACTAATAATACCACCATTAGTAACTACTACAAAAACCATTATTACTGCTTCCACTAACCATTGCAGATACAGCCAGTTACTACCAAATACACCTATGGACTAATAATACCATCATTAGTAACTACTACAACCATTATTACTGCTTCCACTAACCATTGCAGATACAGCCAGTTACTACCAAATACACCTATGGACTAATAATACCACCATTAGTAACTACTACAACCATTATTACTGCTTCCACTAACCATTGCAGATACAGCCAGTTACTACCAAATACACCTATGGACTAATAATACCATCATTAGTAACTACTACAAAAACCATTATTACTGCTTCCACTAACCATTGCAGATACAGCCAGTTACTACCAAATACACCTATGGACTAATAATACCATCATTAGTAACTACTACAACCATTATTACTGCTTCCACTAACCATTGCAGATACAGCCAGTTACTACCAAATACACCTATGGACTAATAATACCACTATTAGTAACTACTACAACCATTATTACTGCTTCCACTAACCATTGCAGATACAGCCAGTTACTACCAAATACACCTATGGACTAATAATACCACCATTAGTAACTACTACAAAAACCATTATTACTGCTTCCACTAACCATTGCAGATACAGCCAGTTACTACCAAATACACCTACGGACTAATAATACCATCATTAGTAACTACTACAACCATTATCACTGCTTCCACTAACCATTGCAGATACAGCCAGTTACTACCAAATACACCTATGGACTAATAATACCACCATTAGTAACTACTACAAAAACCATTATTACTGCTTCCACTAACCATTGCAGATACAGCCAGTTACGACCAAATACACGTATGGACTAATAATACCATCATTAGTAACTACTACAACCATTATTACTGCTTCCACTAACCATTGCAGATACAGCCAGTTACTACCAAATACACCTATGGACTAATAATACCACCATTATTAACTACTACAACCATTATTACTGCTTCCACTAACCATTGCAGATACAGCCAGTTACTACCACATATACCTATGGACTAATAATACCACCATTAGTAACTACTACAAAAACCATTATTACTGCTTCCACTAACCATTGCAGATACAGCCAGTTACTACCAAATACACCTATGGACTAATAATACCACCATTAGTAACTACTACAACCATTATTACTGCTTCCACTAACCATTGCAGATACAGCCAGTTACTACCAAATACACCTATGGACTAATAATACCATCATTAGTAACTACTACAAAAACCATTATCACTGCTTCCACTAACCATTGCAGATACAGCCAGTTACTACCAAATACACCTATGGACTAATAATACCATCATTAGTAACTACTACAAAAACCATTATCACTGCTTCCACTAACCATTGCAGATACAGCCAGTTACTACCAAATACACCTATGGACTAATAATACCACCATTTGTAACTACTACAAAAACCATTATTACTGCTTCCACTAACCATTGCAGATACAGCCAGTTACTACCAAATACATCTATGGACTAATAATACCACCATTAGTAACTACTACAAAAACCATTATCACTGCTTCCACTAACCATTGCAGATACAGCCAGTTACTACCAAATACACCTATGGACTAATAATACCACCATTAGTAACTACTACAACCATTATCACTGCTTCCACTAACCATTGCAGATACAGCCAGTTACTACCAAATACACCTATGGACTAATAATACCACCATTAGTAACTACTACAACCATTATCACTGCTTCCACTAACCATTGCAGATACAGCCAGTTACTACCAAATACACCTATGGACTAATAATACCACCATTAGTAACTACTACAACCATTATTACTGCTTCCACTAACCATTGCAGATACAGCCAGTTACCACCAAATACACCTATGGACTAATAATACCACCATTAGTAACTACTACAAAAACCATTATTACTGCTTCCACTAACCATTGCAGATACAGCCAGTTACTACCAAATACACCTATGGACTAATAATACCACCATTAGTAACTACTACAAAAACCATTATTACTGCTTCCACTAACCATTGCAGATACAGCCAGTTACTACCAAATACATCTATGGACTAATAATACCACCATTAGTAACTACTACAAAAACCATTATCACTGCTTCCACTAACCATTGCAGATACAGCCAGTTACTACCAAATACACCTATGGACTAATAATACCACCATTAGTAACTACTACAACCATTAACAATGCTTCCACTAACCATTGCAGATAAGCCAGTTACTACAAAATACACCTATTGACTAATAATACCACCATTAGTGACTACGACAACCATTATCACTGCTTCCACTAACCATTGCAGATACAGCCAGTTACTACCAAATACACCTATGGACTAATAATACCACCATTTGTAACTACTACAAAAACCATTATTACTGCTTCCACTAACCATTGCAGATACAGCCAGTTACTACCAAATACACCTATGGACTAATAATACCATCATTAGTAACTACTACAACCATTATCCCTGCTTCCACTAACCATTGCAGATACAGCCAGTTACTACCAAATACACCTATGGACTAATAATACCACCATTAGTAACTACTACAACCATTATTACTGCTTCCACTAACCATTGCAGATACAGCCAGTTACTACCAAATACACCTATGGACTAATAATACCACCATTAGTAACTACTACAACCATTATTACTGCTTCCATTAACCATTGCAGATACAGCCAGTTACTACCAAATACACCTATGGACTAATAATACCACCATTAGTAACTACTACAAAAACCATTATTACTGCTTCCACTAACCATTGCAGATACAGCCAGTTACTACCAAATACACCTATGGACTAATAATACCATCATTAGTAACTACTACAACCATTATTACTGCTTCTACTAACCACTGCAGATACAGCCAGTTACTACCAAATACACCTATGGACTAATAATACCACCATTAGTAACTACTACACCCATTATTACTGCTTCCACTAACCATTGCAGATAAAGCCAGTTACTACCAAATACACCTATGGACTAATAATACCACCATTAGTAACTACTTCTTCTTCTTCCTTGATTCATAACCGCCAACCGTCAAAGCAGTCAGCGGCCATCACGCCTGGTGGCGTCTTGTAGGGCAGCAACAAATTGATTCCACCTTGCTCGGTCGGCGGCCATCCTTCGTACAGTGCCCCAACTGTGGTTCATTCTTTGCATCTCAGCTTCCACAGTTCTCCGCCAAGTTGTTTTTGGTCGGCCTCTCTTTCGCTTTCCCTCGGGGGTCCATAGCATAGCTGTTCTTGCGATGGTATCAGGGTCCCTTCTGAGGACATGGCCAACCCAACTCCAGCGTCTGCCAGCTATGATGGTGTGCATGTCCTCCTGGTTACTCCAAATAAGTAGTTCTTGGTTGGTGATGGTGTTTGGCCAAAAGATTCGGAGAATTTTCCTTAGGCAGATTGTGTGGAAGGAGGACAGTTTCGACATTTCCTTCTCTGTTTTTTTTTTTTTTTTTTTTTTTTTTTTTTTTTTTTTTTTTTTTTTTTTTTTTTTTTCGTACGCCCGCTAATACTCGAGGCGAAATCTCAGGTTATTATTTTATGTCTAACCTGACATTGATTTTACGTGAGTATCCCTTTATTTCTTGTACAGAGACAGGTGTCCCTCGCCATTCAGGCAAATACTCGCCGATTTCGGAGGTACCCATTGCAGCTGGGTCGGCTCAGGAGCCGCCAGTCCCTGGTCGACGACACTCCTTCAAATGTTCTCGCCAGGTCTCGAGTTAATCCAGTACAAATCCCGGTCGACGAAAAATCCTCAAATGCCGTCGCCCGGGTTTGATCCTGTATCACCCGGTCGCCAGAGCGGTGTTGTAACCACTACGCTAGCGCGGCTCCCTCCTTCTCTGTTACTCTCCAACATTCTGCACCATAGAGAAGCACAGAAAGTACGCAGCTCTCATACAGTCTTAATTTGGTGTTTGTGCTGTACTGGGAAGACTTCCAAATGTTGTTGAGAATAGCAAAGGCTGTTCTCGCTTTATTCATTCTGTTGTTAATGTCCTTGCTTGTTCCGCCGTCAGGTGTTACTATGCTTCCTAGGTAAGTAAATGTGTCTGTCTGTTCTAACTTCTGGTTCCTTACTGTTATTGGCTCAGGATTGCCCACATTTAGTGTCATGACCTCTGTCTTCTTCAGATTGATGTTCAGGCCAACCTGCTGGCCATACTTATTCAGTCTATCAGTTTTGTCTTGAATGTGTTGGTGTGAATGCGCGAGCAGTGCAATGTCATCTGCATATTCCAAATCTTCCAGTGTAGAAAACGTTGTCCATTATTACTGCTTCCACTAACCATTGCAGATACAGCCAGTTACTACCAAATACACCTATGGACTAATAATACCACCATTAGTAACTACTACAAAAACCATTATTACTGCTTCCACTAACCATTGCAGATACAGCCAGTTACTACCAAATACACCTATGGACTAATAATACCATCAATGCAATGGTTAGTGGAAGCAGTAATAATGGTTTTTGTAGTAGTTACTAATGGTGGTATTATTAGTCCATAGGTGTATTTGGTAGTAACTGGCTGTATCTGCAATGGTTAATGGAAGTAGTAATAATGGTTGTAGTAGTTACTAATGGTGGTATTATTAGTCCATAGGTGTATTTGGTAGTAACTGGCTGTATCTGCAATGGTTAGTGGAAGCAGTGATAATGGTTGTAGTAGTTACTAATGATGGTATTATTAGTCCATAGGTGTATTTGGTAGTAACTGGCTGTATCTGCAATGGTTAGTGGAAGCAGTGATAATGGTTGTAGTAGTTACTAATGGTGGTATTATTAGTCCATAGGTGTATTTGGTAGTAACTGGCTGTATCTGCAATGGTTAGTGGAAGCAGTGATAATGGTTGTAGTAGTCACTAATGGTGGTATTATTAGTCCATAGGTGTATTTTGTAGTAACTGGCTGTATCTGCAATGGTTAGTGGAAGCAGTGATAATAGTTGTAGTAGTTACTAATGGTGGTATTATTAGTCCATAGGTGTATTTGGTAGTAACTGGCTGTATCTGCAATAGTTAGTGGAAGCAGTGGTAATGGTTTTTGTAGTAGTTACTAATGGTGGTATTATTAGTCCATAGGTGTATTTGGTAGTAACTGGCTGTATCTGCAATGGTTAGTGGAAGCAGTGATAATGGTTTTTGTAGTAGTTACTAATGATGGTATTATTAGTCCATAGGTGTATTTGGTCGTAACTGGCTGTATCTGCAATGGTTAGTGGAAGCAGTAATAATGGTTTTTGTAGTAGTTACTAATGGTGGTATTATTAGTCCATAGGTGTATTTGGTAGTAATTGGCTGTATCTGCAATGGTAAGTGGAAGCAGTAATAATGGATTTTGTAGTAGTTACTAATGGTGGTATTATTAGTCCATAGGTGTATTTGGTAGTAACTGGCTGTATCTGCAATGGTTAGTGGAAGCAGTAATAATGGTTGTAGTAGTTACTAATGATGGTATTATTAGTCCATAGGTGTATTTGGTAGTAACTGGCTGTATCTGCAATGGTTAGTGGAAGCAGTAATAATGGTTTTTGTAGTAGTTACTAATGGTGGTATTATTAGTCCATAGGTGTATTTGGTAGTAACTGGCTGTATCTGCAATGGTTAGTGGAAGCAGTAATAATGGTTGTAGTAGTTACTAATGGTGGTAACTAGTAACATTAGTAAGAGAGGGAAAAGCGTCTGGACCTGATGGCATTCCAGCAGAGGCCATCAAAGCAGATATCGACACGGCTACAGAGATGTTATATAAATTACTTGGTAAAGTCTGGGAAAAGGAAGAGATACCAGCAGAATGGAAGGAAGGATATCTGGTTAAGTTGCCTAAGAAGGGAAATTTACAAGAGTGCACAAATTATAGAGGAATAATGTTACTATCAGTGCCAGGAAAAGTATTAAACAGGATTATCCTTGAGAGATTAAAAGAGTCCATAGACAAGAAATTAAGAGATGAACAAGCAGGTTTTCGACAAAACAGATCATGTACAGACCAGATAGCCACTTTGAGAATAATAATTGAACAAAGTCTGGAATGGAATTCACCACTATACATCGGATTTGTGGACTACGAAAAGGCATTTGACAGTGTAGACAGAGAATCACTTTGGAAATTGATGAGGCATTATGGAGTTCCCCTGAAGATCATTAATTTAATAAAGAAAACATATGAAGACATGACATGCAGAGTTCTTCATGAAGGACAGCTTACAGAACCGTTTGGGATAAGAACAGGAGTGCGACAGGGATGCCTCTTGTCTCCATTTCTTTTCTTGCTGGCAATAGATTGGGTTATGAGATCATCGACAACACACAACAGAAATGGAATCCAGTGGACTCTGACTAAGCAGTTGGATGATCTGGATTTTGCTGATGACTTGGCTCTTCTGTCCCATAACCGTAATCAGATGCAGGACAAATTGAAAACACTCGATGAGAGGTCACAGCAATTGGGTCTGAAAATACACAGGGAAAAGACAAAAATAATGAGAATAAATGCAGGTAATGATAACAGGGTTGAACTTGAAGAAACACCAATTCAAGATGTAGAATCATACACATATCTTGGCAGTAATATAGACAAAGTTGGAGGGACAGACAGCGATATCAAAATAAGAATACAAAAGGCAAGAGGAGCTTTCATTGCATTGGGAAATATATGGAGATCAAGAGAAATAGGATCCAACACGAAAATAAGAATCTTCAACTCAAATGTGAAGTCAGTCCTATTGTATGGCTCGGAGACATGGAGAACAACAAAGACAACAACCAAAAAGCTACAGACTTTCATAAATGGGTGCTTGCGTAGAATAGAGGGATTGAAATGATATGACAAGGTTACCAACGTGGAACTGATGACAAGAACTAGACAAGTGCCGGTGGAACAAGAGATGAGAAGAAGACGATGGCGATGGATAGGACACACACTGAGGAAACCTGTTGATAGCATTACAAGGCAGTCCTTGTTCTGGAACCCCCAGGGCAAGAGAGGCAGAGGAAGACCAAGAAGTACATGGAGAAGAGAGTTGGAAACAGAGGTGAAAATGATGAGGAAAACGTGGAAAGAACTTGAGATGATGGCACGGGACAGGAGGACTTGGCATGTGTTTGTTGAAGGCCTATGCTCCTTTGGGAGTGGAGGGTTATGAATGAATGCTACTACCATTACTAATAACAACTACTACCATTACTAACTACTACTACTACTGTTACTAACCACTACTACTACCATTACTAACAACTACTACTAACATCACTAACCACTACTACTACCATTACTAACAACTACTACTACCATTATTAACAACTACTACTACCATTACTAACAACTACTACTATTATTACTAACAACTACTACTAACATCACTAATAACTACTACTACCATTACTAACCACTACTACCATTACTAACCACTACTACAACAATTGCTAACACGAACTACTAACACTGTCACAACTACTAATATTCCCCCTGTCCATCATTATGCTCTACTGCTGTCGTCACTTACCACTACAACTTTTAACAAGTGCTCCTCATAATTAATAATAATAGCTACTGCATCTAATAACCACTGCAACTAATAATTACCAATACTGCCGCTAACCACTGCTACCATCACTAACCACTACTACTATATTTGCAACTACCACCATTAATAACCACTACTATTATAATTACTACTACTATTACAAACCACTACTAAAACAATTACTACTACAATTACTAACCACTACTACAATAATTACTACTACCGTCAATAACCAATACTACTATAATTACACTTGTTACCATCACCAAAAAATACATAAAGAAACATGGATATCACTTGACCACAGAACTGAGAATCAGATTGATCACATATGCATAAGTAAGAAGTTTAGGTCATCATTGCATGATGTAAAAGTATGTAGAGGAGCAGATGTGGTATCAGACCACCATCTTCTGTTGGTTAAAACAAAATTAAAACTCAAGAAATGTACAACAGTATATCTTCTTCCTTGTTCATCCTGAAAAGGACGTTGGTTGCGTTGTGTCCGTTTACAGCGAAGCTGCGATATTTACGCCTTTCGGCCAACACATCCGACTTCAGCACGGCATTTTTTGGGACCGGGTTTGCCTTCCCACATCGATCCCTTCTCTATCAGCCAGACTGCAGTGATGCAGCCTGTTTCCAGGACCACCACTTGGAGGTGGAGTAGGGTCTTGGTCAGCTCTGGTTTGCTGACCTTGACACAAGCAGTCAAGCTATTAGTCGCTGGCTGCATTCATCTCTCTTGCTGCGTCTTCGGTCAAGAAATTTACAACAGCATATAACTACAGGCAACAGTATAATGTGGGATATCTAAGAAATCAGAAAATAAGAGAAAAATTTTCAATCACAGTATCCAACAAATACCAAGTACTCCAACGGCTGGAAGATGAAACAGATACGGAAGACCACTGGCAACAAGTTAAAAATATATGGAACGAGACATGGTGAAGAAGTACTGAGAAAAAGAGAACATCGGCACAAAGCATGGATAACAACAGAAACCATTAGTAAGATAGAAGACAGGACAAACAAGAAAGCAAAACCAGACGCTCCAAAGCCAAGGCTCATGAAGTGTAGATAGAAGCAAACAAAGAAGTAAGAAGAAACATCGAAAGAGATAAGAAGAAGTATATTGAAGAGTTGGCAAGGGAAGCAGAGGAAACTGAGCCAAATGAAATATGAGGGACCTGTACAACAACACATAGAAGCTAACAGAGAAATATAAGCAAGCAAATGGCCTCATAAAAGATAAGAATGGAAAATTGCTTAGTAATATACAAGAACAAATAAAGAGATGGACATAACATTTTGAAGAACTTCTCAATAGACCAGCTCCAACTAATCCCCCAGATATCCAGCCAGCAGAAGAGGAGCTACAAATCAGCTGTGAACGACCAAGTAGAAAAGAAATAAAGAAAGCCATAAAGCTTCTGAAAGATGGAAAAGCAACTGGTCCAGATGGCATTCCAGCAGAGGCCATCAAAACAGATATTGATACCTCTACAGAGATATTATACAAACTACTTGGCAAAGTCTGGGAGAGAGAGGAAATACCAGCAGAGTGGAAGGAAGGTTATCTGGTCAAGTTGCATAAGAAGGGAAATTTATAAGAGTGCACACACTATAGAGGAATAATGTTACTATCAGTGCCAGGAAAAGTATAAAACAGAATCATCCCTGAGAGATTAAAAGAGTCCATAGACAAGCAACTGTGAGATGAACAAGCAGGTTTTCGACTAAACAGATCCTGTATAGACCAGATAGCCACTTTGAGAATAATAGTTGAACAAAGTCTGGAATGGAATTCACCGCTATACATCGGATTCGTGGACTATAAAAATGCATTTGACAGTGTAGACAGAGAATCACTCTGAAAATTGATGAGGCATTATGGAGTTCCCATGAAGATCATTAACTTAATAACGAAGACCTATGAAGACATGACATGCAGAGTTCTTCATGAAGGACAACTTACAGAACGGTTTAGGATTAGAATGGGAGTGAGACAGGGATACCTCTTGTCTCCATTTCTTTTCTTACTAGCAATAGATTGGGTTATGAAAACATCGACATCACACAACAGAAATGGAATCCAGTGGAATCTGACTAAACAGATTGATGATCTGGATTTTGCAGATGACTTGGCTCTTCTGCTCCATACCCATAATCAGATGCAAGAGAAAATAAAAATTCTCGATGAGAGGTCAATATGTGGGCCTGAAAATACACATGGAAAAGAAAAAGATTATGAGAATAAATGCAAGAAATGATAACAAGGTTGAACTTGAAGAAACACCACTAAAGGAAGTAGAATCGTATACATATCTTGGCAGTAATATAGAGTTGGAGAGACAATGATATTAAAATAAGAATACAAAAAGCAAGAGGAACTTTCATTGCATTGGGAAACATACGAAGAACAAGAAAAATCGAGTCCAACACGAAAATAAGAATCTTCAACTCAAATGTGAAGTCAGTCCTATTGTATGGCTCTGAGACATGGAGAACAACAAAAACAACAACCAAAAAGGTACAGACTTTTATAAACGGGTGCTTGCGTAGAATAGAAGGACTGAAATGGTATGACAAAGTCACAAATGTGGAATTAATGACAAGAACCAGACAAGTGCCAGTGGAACAAGAGTTGAGAAGAAGACGCTGGCGATGGATAGGACACACATTGAGGAAACCTGTTGATAGCATTACAAGGCAGTCCTTGTTCTGGAATCCACAGGGAAAGAGAGGCAGAGGTAGACCAAAAACACATGAAGAAGAGACCTGGATACAGAGATAAAAATGAGGAAAACATGGAAAGAACTTGAGCGAATGGCACAGGACAGGAAGACTTGGCATGTGTTTGTTGAAGGCCTATGCTCCTTGGGGAGCTAAAGGGTATTGATTGATTGACCATCACTAACCACTATTATTACTACAATTACCATCACTCCATCACTAACCAGTTACTATAATTTATTACTATTACCATCACTAACCATTATTACTATAATTACTACTACTAACATCACCAACCACTACTACTACAATTACTATTACTACCATCACTAACCACTATTGCTGTAATTAATACTTCTACTATCACTAACAACTACTACTACAATTACAACTGCTTCCATCAATAACCATCATTACTGTAAATACTACTACTATCACAAATCATTACTACTACAATTAATAAATTAGTCAATAAATAAATAAAGGTAATTAACAGGTACTCGTTGGACATAAAGGATGACACTAGACAACAGAAAAGTAAATATAAGTGATAGGCTTACAGGGAATCGAACCTAGGACCAACCAAACGGCGCCATCCCCTTGCTGTGACAGTACATCGTGAAAGGACTCTCAGCCAATTCTGCACCCCTCTACTACTTTTAGCATCACTAAATACAACTGCTATAAATATTACTACAACTATCACTAATCTCTACTACTATAAGTACTACTTCTACCATTGCTAACCATCATCACTATAATTACTGCAACTACTATCACTAATCGCAACTATTACAGCTACTATTACTACCATCACTAACTATCATCACTATAATTACTACAACTACCACCACTAATCGCGACTATTGCAGCTACTATTACTACCATAACTAACCATCATCACTATAATTACTACAACTACCATCACTAATCGCGACTAGAGTAATCAATACAACACCTTCACCTTGACTTTCTGTCACCACTAACTATGACCTCTAAACACGCTAACTTCTTCTTCAACTACAGTCAACCATTATTAGTACAACCACTAACCACCACTTCTATGATCACCATTGACCACTACTACTGCAATAACACTAAACACTACTTGTATATCACTAGAGATTATCGCACCAAGAGCTATTATTACTGCTGCAGCATCCACGAAATCACTTGCTTACAGTCATCAACATCGTCGTCATGTCCCTGTTCGCTCCGTACAGAGCACAGGACCACCACGACAGCTATTGTATGTCATGATTTGTAAATTGTATCACGTATCAATATAAACAAACAGTTACATTAGTTAAACATAAAAAGAAACAGACATACACATTTCAGCATTCCTGCATGTTAACTGTTAACATATCTTTATGATTCATAATAGTATGTAGGGATTTTCGACTTACGACCATATCGACGGGGTCGTCGGTAAAAATACCCCCAGTTTAAGTGGAGGACAGTAGGTAATTTATTTACATGATTAGTGTTACTAACAGTAACAATTATTAATTATTTATTTGTATTTTTTCTTCCAGACAAACTCAAATCCAGGCAACAGTATACAAATACAAACGCCAGAGCTAAACAACCACGGAGACAGAGTTTGAAGCTGTGTTTCGCTACACGACATAATTCCATGTAAATTATTTCTACGTGGTTACCCCGCGTTTATAAATCAACATTTTGTGACTTTGAAATTTTATTGCATTAATTCTCAAAGATCTTTCTTCGCATAAACCAAATCCTTCAAGTAGTGACGGATTGGAGTGTTGTGTGCCAGTTTGGTCTTTGCCGTGCAGGAAAGATAAGAGAAGCAACTGTTGACTAAAATAGAATGACAAATATATTCTATTTCTGCGGAGGAAATTTATTGCTTTATTAGCCACGACACCGGGAATATGGTAGCCTGAAATAACACACGTTTAAACTGTAAGCTAGACGCCAGAAAATATTTGTCAGTTCTGCCTGGATGTAGAGACTGTGTGTCGGCTGTTGACTTCACATACCAGGCTGCAGAGTTTGCATTCTTTATTTTGTGAGCATTTGAATGATTCCCCCTTATAAATAATTAAAGTTGCAATATTTGCTGCATGTATAACAGAGGAGATATTTGAGAAACTAATCAATATGAGAGGTTCCCAACTGGCGTGTCATAAAATTTTGATATTTTTGGGGTAAAAGTTCTAATACAGTACTGTTAATATAATCGTAAGTGCAGTGTCATGATATCATGAATGGTCGGTAAAAAGGTGTGTCTATTACATGGGTGTATAATACATTAGCCAAAATCGACACCTGTGACGAATTTGGAATAAATGTGTAGCGAATTTGGGCTATTAAGTCCTGGTACGATCTTGAACAAAAATTTCATGAAAAAAGTGTCTTGAAAAATAATTTTTTTTTTACGCTGAAAATATGTACCGGAATACTGAAATTCGCGGCCTGTCCGGAAAACACGGAGAGGTTCTTCCATATCCATATGACTGAACAGGCCTTCAAAATTAAAATGTTCAGCCCGATGTTGACAGTTTGGTCGGACTAAAGGTCGGAAGGTTCCACTAAAAAAAAAAAAAATTGAGCTTCTCTGATTTGTGTTTGAGTATATAGGCATGACTAATGCTTGAATAAAGCCATTTAGGGGAATTTTGGAATATCTCCTTTCATCAAAGTAAGTAGGAATCTTTTTTTTTATATGATGTCGCGAACGAGACATGAAAGTGGTAAATGAATAAGGAAAATTCGAAACTAGTGTTGAGTGACTCAAAATCCTATTGCCCGCACGAGGTCTGTGAAAAAGGTTTGAAAGCTGTGCTGTATTTGTTGTGGTTTATATGTGAAACCTGATAACTAATATAGGTGTAGATGATATAATATTGAATAATGCTGACATGTGAAAAATATATCTGCATTCCCAGTGGTTATTCGAGATATATATTTGTTAAGGCATTGTGTAAATATTACTAATGATTTAGCTAATAAAGATAATGAGTTATGCTAATAAGTATGACGTCACGTGTAGTTCCCATGGGTTATACTTTTTTTTTTAAACCAGCGGCACTTGGGCTTTCAACCCTTCGGCCCAATGACATGTCATTGCGAGGCTGGGGACCCTGTGGACTTTCCTTCCAACCCGTTCAGGAGCTTCGCTCCTTCCCATCCACAGAGGGTTTATCTCAGGAGCCGTTCAGGTTATTCAGTCAAAATCCCGGTCGATGACACTCCTTCAAATGCCCACGACCGGGCTTGAACCTTGAACACCTGATCGCCAGCGCAATGTGGTAATCATTACACCAGCGCGGCTCCCAAGGTTATACTAATAAATATCATTTGTCACATGTAGTTCCCATGGGTTATACTAATAAGTATCTTTTGTCACGTGTAGTTCCTATATGTTATGCTAATAAGTATCATTTGTCACGTGAAGTTCCCATGGGTTATGCTAATAAGTAGGGTTTCACGCGAAGTTCCCATGGGTTATGCTAATAAGTATGGTTTCAGGCGAAGTTCCCATGGGTTATGCTAATAAGTATGGTTTCACGTGAAGTTCCCATGGGTTATGCTAATAAGTATGGTTTCACGCGAAGTTCCCATGGGTTATGCTAATAAGTATGGTTTCACGTGAAGTTCCCATGGGTTATGCTAATAAGTATGGTTTCACGTGAAGTTCCCATGGGTTATGCTAATAAGTATGGTTTCACGCGAAGTTCCCATGGGTTATGTTAATAAGTATGGTTTCACGCGAAGTTCCCATGGGTTATGTTAATAAGTATGGTTTCACGTGAAGTTCCCATGGGTTATGCTAATAAGTATGGTTTCACGTGAAGTTCCCATGGGTTATGCTAATAAGTATGGTTTCACGTGAAGTTCCCATGGGTTATGCTAATAAGTATGGTTTCACGTGAAGTTCCCATGGGTTATGCTAATAAGTATGGTTTCACGTGAAGTTCCCATGGGTTATGCTAATAAGTATGATGTCACGTGAAGTTCCCATGGTTCTCTGAGGAGACAAAGATAGAATAGAACGTCTGCTACCTCAGGCACTTGTCAAATGTAAGAGGCCATTAATGTGAGGCTGGCGATATGAGGCTGGCGATATGAGGCTGGCGATATGAGGCCGGCGATAGACATTAATTCTGCTGATTGCTGACATGAAGGTTATTAGTTCTTGCTTTGATACAGCTAGTGGCGCATATACGTGAGTGTATGTGGATACATACATACAAATTCACATATAAATACATACACAAATGTTATGTACAAGCACTTATACATACAAGCAAGAATACAAATGAATGTACACATACATAATACTACATACATGTTTTGATACATAACAGACATGCATTCATACATGCATATATAATACATAAACACAGACATATATATGAGAGTGCATTTCCTTTGAAGCATACGGTTGTTGATGTATGTGTATGTGTGTGCATGAATGATATGTGAATGACCGAAACAAATGAAGATGGGAAAATATAACATAAATGTGCTAAATTGTAATCACTTACGTAAAACAAAGTTTTGATTTTACTAGAGTGTATGTGATACTATGTGTGTCCAAGTGATTGTTAGGCGTTAGACACTTTACACCGAAATGAGCTATAAAAAGCAGTTGAAAAGAGGAAAATAATGTTTTCCTTTCATTGGTAGGTCTAAAAATTTTGCAGGCGCTGTGAAATATTTTTTGTTAGGCAAAGTGCTTAATGGGAAATCTGACCCAGGTCGTATCTATGCCTTTTTCTGGGACACTGTATATACAGTGTTTGGAGTATTTTTTATATATAAAACACAGATGATACAGTTATTCATGTGATTACGCCAAGAATCTAGGGATCTGATCTTCAGCAGTGGAAAGTCAACGAAGCCAACCCCGCCAAGGGAAATAACATCCAACTAATGTACAACGGCAGAATTCAACCGGTTGTTTCCGCCTGTTTCTGTTGCTGGGATTTCTCCATTCTCTTTAAAGTTTTTAATAAACTCCAAGGACTTTCACAAGATAAACCTTCCTTTAAAAGTGTAAAAAAATAGGGGAAAAAAGTAAAGATAATACAGGTTTTAGAAAGCACAAAAAAAAAAAAAAAAAAAAATGTTTCGGACAACTGGTCAGAGTGTTTGCCACTTTGTACATTCAAATACAGGATCTCGTAAACAGCAGTGATTTAAATTTTCCTGTGAATCTTTTCTTCCATTTATTATTTTAGTTAACTTGTATGGATATAGTATGGCTTTTCCCCCAGGGATTTAAGAGAATTAGCTTAGTAAGTAGATCTGTTTTAAACTAATCTATATGGATTAACAGATAATTTAGAAGTATTATTCAGGAATACTCGCCTACATATTTGTTGCAAATACGTATAATATATGATGTCATAGTGACAAGTATTATCTGTTACTGAGGTAACACAGGTGGATGTTTTTTTGTTTTTTTTTTTCGTACACCCGCTATTCAATTCAATTCAATACCCTTTAGCTCCCCAAGGAGCATAGGCCTTCAACAAACACACGCCAAGTCTTCCTGTCCTATGCCATCCACTCAAGTTCTTTCCCTGTTTTTTCATCATTTTCACCTCTGTTTCCAGTTCTCTTCTCCATGTGTTTTTTGGTCTACCTCTGCCTCTCTTTCCCAGTGGATTCCAGAACAAGGACTGCCTTGTAATGCTATCAACAGGTTTCATCAATGTGTGTTCTATCCATCGCCAGTGTCTTCTTCTCAACTCTTGTTCCACTGGCACTTGTCTGGTTCTTGTCATCAATTCCACATTTGTGACTTTGTCATACCATTTCAGTCCCTCTATTCTACGCAAGCACCCGTTTATAAAAGTCTGTAGCTTTTTGGTTGTTGTTTTTGTTGTTCTCTATGTCTCAGAGCCATACAATAGGACTGACTTCACATTCGAGTTGAAGATTCTTATTTTCATGTTGGACGATTTCTCTTGATCTCCATATATTTCCCAATGCAATGAAAGCTGCTCTTGCTTTTTGTATTCTTATTTTGATACCACTGTCTGTCCCTCCAACTTTGTCTATATTACTTCCAAGATATGTATACGATTCTAGATCTTTTAGTGGTGTTTCTTAAAGTTCAACCTTGTTATCATTTCTTGCATTTATTCTCATAATCTTTTTCTTTTCCATGTGTATTTTCAGGCCCACTTGTTGTGACCTCTCTTCGAGAATTTTCATTTTCTTTTGCATATGATTATGGTTATGGGACAGAAGAGCCAAGTCATCTGCAAAATCCAGATCATCAAGCTGTTTAGTCAGATTCCACTGGATTCCATATCTGTTGTGTGATGTCGATGTTTTCATAACCCAATCTATTGCTAGTAAGAAAAGAAATGGAGACAAGAGGGATCCCTGTCTCACTCCCGTTCTAATCCTAAACGGTTCCGTAAGTTGTCCTTCATGAAGATCACTGCATGTCATGTCTTCATAGGTCTTCTTTATTAAGTTAATGGTCTTCATAGGAACTCCATAATGCCTCATCAATTTCGAAAGCGATTCCTGTCTACACTGTCAAATGCCTTTTCATAGTCCACGAATCCGATGTATAGCGGTGAATTCCATTCCAGACTTTGTTCAACTATTATTCTCAAAGTGGCTATCTGGTCTTCTTCTTCTTCCTCGTTCGCCCTGAAAAGTACGGTGGTTGCGTTGTGTCTGTTTACGCCTAAGCTGTGATATCTGCACCTTTCGGTCAACACATCCGACTTCAGCACGGCATTTTTTAGGGACCGGGTTTGCCTTCCCATTTCGATCCGCACTCGCTCAGCCAGACTGCACTGCTGCAGACTGTTTCCAGGACCACCATTTGGAGGTGGAGTGCGGTCTTGACCAGCTCTGGTTCGCTGGTCCTGATGCAGGCAGTACAGCTATGGGTCGCTGACTGCATTCACTATTGCTGCATCTTGGGGCTATCTGGTCTGTACAGAATCTATTTTGTCGAAAATCTGCTTGTTCATCTCTCAGTTGCTTGTCTATAGACTCTTTTAATCTCTCAAAGATGATTCTGTTTAATACTTTTCCTGGCACTGATAGTAACATTATTCCTCAATAATTTGTGCACTCTTGTAAATTTCCCCTCTTAGGCAACTTGACCAGATAACCTTCCTTCCATTCTGCTGGTATTTCCTCTCTCTATCAGACTTTGCCAAGTAGTTTGTATAATACCTCTGTAGAGGTATCAATATCTGTTTGATGGCCTCTGCTGGAATGCAATCTGGACTAGCTGCTTTTCCATCTTTCAGAAGCTTTATGGCTTTCTTTATTTCTTCTCTTATTGGTCGTTCACAGCTGATCTGTAGCTCCTCTTCTGCTGGCTGGATATCTGGGGGAATAGTTGGAGATGGTCTATTGAGAAGTTCCTCAAAATTTTATGTCCATCTCTTTATTTGTTCTTGTATATTACTAAGCAATTTTCCATTCTTATCTTTTATGAGGCTATTTGCTTGCTTATATTTCCCTGTTAGCTTCTTTGTGTTGATGTACAGGTCTCTCATATTTCCTTTGGCTGCAGCTTCCTCTGCTTCCCTTGCCAAATCATCAATATATTTCATCTTGTCTCTTTTTATGTTTCTTATTACTTCTTTGTTTGCTTCTATGTACACTTCATGAGCCTTGGCTTTGGAGCTTCTGGTTTTGCTTCTGTTTAAATCTGCTTTCTTGTTTTTTCTGTCTTCTATCTTACTAATGGTTTCTGTTCTTATCCATGCTTTGTGCTGATGTTCTCTTTTTCTCAGTACATCTTCACATGTCTCGTTCCATATATTTTTTACTTGTTGCCAGTGGTCTTCCGTATCTGTTTCATCTTTCAGCTGTTGGAGTACTTGGTATTTGTTGGATACTGTGATTGAAAATTTTTCTCTTATTTCCTGATTTCTTAGATATCCCACATTGTACTGCTGTCTATAGCTATATGCTGTTGTAAATTTCTTGAGTTTTAATTTTGTTTTAGCCAACAGAAGATGGTGGTCTGATACAACATCTGCTTCTCTACATACTTTCACATCATGCAATGATCATCTAAACTTCTTACTTATGCATATGTGATCAATCTGATTCTCAATTCTGTGGTCTAGTGATATCCATGTTGCTTTATGTATTCCCTTATGTGGAAATATGCTTCCACCTATAGCTAGTTGATTTGAAGCACAGAAGTTAGCTAATAGATCCCCATTCTCGTTCATCATACCTAATCCATGCTTTCCCATGATTTCTTCAAAGCCAGTGTTGTCTGTTCCTATTTTCGCATTTAGGTCCCCCATCAAAATTGTGATGTCCTTTCTTTTCTTATTGTCCAAGACATTTTGTAGTCTGGTGTAAAAGTCTTCTTTCACAGATTCTTCTTTATCGTTTGTTGGTGCATAACACTGGATGATGTTTATATTTACTTTCTTTTTGGCTGATTTAAACCTTGCTGGTATTATTCGGGGTCCCATTGCTTCCCATTCTATAAGTGCCTTCTGTGCTTCCTTGGACAGCATTAGAGCCACCCTTTCACTATTTTGGGCTCTTTCCTCCTCATGTCCTGAGGACAACACCATTTCTCATGTGATCAATCTCCTCTTCTCTATGCCTTTCCACCGTGTCTCGCAGAGACCCAGGATATCAATCCTGTAATTTGTCATTTCTGCTGCTACCTGTGCAGTTTTCCCTTGTTCACACAGAGTGCGAACATTCCAGGTGCCAATCCTGGAGATTTTCCTAGACGAAAAAAGGTTATTCGGCAACCCAGACTCACTTTCGGCTGTCTCTAGGTTGCTTCATGCGCCTCCTTTCCAGAGGACCTTCTTCTGTCATGGGCGGCTGAGTTGATTTATATTCTTTATTTGACTTGTCCATGTTTGTTGAAGTTTTTTAGGTAAAATGTTTTTTACGGGATGGGGTAACCAGCCTCATGCCCAACCCTCCTTAGTCGCTTTTTACGACATGTCTGGTAGGGTACAGTGTTACTATTCTTTGCTTCCCTTTCGGGCCCCGGTAACACACGGGTGACGCCCGCTATTACTCGAGGCGAAATTACAGGTTATTATGTATAACCTGAGACTGATTTTTACGTGAGTATCCCTTTTTTCTTGCACAGACAGGTGTTTCTCGCCATTCAGGCAGATACTCGCGGATTTCGGAGGTACCCATTAGAGCTGGGTCGGCTCAGGAAAGACTTCAGCTGCTCATTTTCCTGGTGTTCCTTTCAACGTTTTCTTCTCTCTTCTGCTAGCTGTGAGAGCTTCTTTACCCCAGTCTGAGGTGGCGCCGTAGATAGCTTCACCACTTGGTGCAATCGGCAGCTTCATCTCGTACATATTACAGTTATGATTACAACATATTACAGTTATGATTACAACATATTACAGTTATGATTACAACATATTACAGTTATGATTACAAGTTACATAAGTGGAAGTGTTTTGGGCAGACAAGAAAACCAATGCAATTTTAAAACAATTTATTTGACTTATTCCGATTGCTAAAAAAAAAAAAAAAACAGTTTTCTATACCCCAGTGGTAGGCAACCCTGGAGCTGCAGGTATCTACTTTAGAATACAGGTCTCTTCAAAGATCTTCTTCTTCTTGGTCTTCGTTCACCCTCAGGCGTCAACTTGAATAAACTCCATAGAGATATCAACAGTCTCCATAGAGATATCAACAGTCTCCATTGAGATATCAACAGTCTCCATAGAGATATCAACAGTCTCAAGCTGACACGGGCTGTCTCCAGCGATCTACCTTGATAAAATCATGGCAGCAGAGTTAAGTAGAAAATCAGTATCACTTGTAACATGAACTGTCTTACAATATCTCTCAGCATTACCTTTCTTGACAAAAGTAATGGTTGCTTCGTACATTTAATCCTGGGGGGTACCTCGATTTTTAATGGCGGCCAGATGGGGAGGGGCTAGTCCAATAAGTCCCTAGCATAAAAATGTACCCCCCCCCCCCCTTTTTCCGTCACCTAAAGATCTACCTAATGATCCCTCGCGAATTTTTTTTACCTCGTTTTGGTGAGGCACGCGACGTTGTAACTGTCTTTTTTCTCTTGTTGATGTGATCACTGGCCCAAGACAGTATACATGTTGTTAGATGTGTAGTGCGAGCGTATGATGAATTGAGTGTGGGTGCGAATGAAGACGCGAATGTGTTTAGGCTCGTATAGATGTAGATCCTGCAACCCATACTCTCACATGCAGTAATCAAGGATGCTTTGACACTGCAGGCATGTTTCAAGACATTTATTGACGGGAACACACATAATATCAACAGGAACAGTCAGTGTAACAAGGTCATGCTGACCTGACATCGATAGGTATACATTTGGCATTCAAAAAGGTAAACATCAGAATAGACGTGCATGGTCAATAGCAAAGTTCTTCAATAATGACAGTTCGTAGCGTCGCCCTTGGCGTCTCTGACTAAACGCGTCAGATGCCTTAGTCACTTGGACACATAGGTGCAACTTGGCACTCCCCGCCAATTGCACATATCAGGCTGTAGTATAATAGCCGAAAGCACAGGCCTCGTTCTGACGTCGGCCGTGTACTTCTGTTAAATAGGTTATCATCAACCCTGCAGTAATACTTATTGTAGATAGAAGTTCCGCCAATCTGCGGCTCCCACAATATATCTTCGTCACTGGATTTCTGGACAATATAAGACTAACAGTCTTGGATGGCTACCTCGAGCACAAATATAAAAGTTCTGAAATGGCGGATCAGTGAGCTGCTGTTCACCCTAGGTAATCCTTTACATGTTCTGCCACCGAAAAGCGTAATAATGCATAAAGGTCGGTATTACCTGGAAAATGAATCCTCAGAACTAAACAAGGAATTCTGTCGTCATCCCGACGCACAGAGATTCACTGGGGAAAACTGCCATAGCAGTTACTTCGAAGATTCTCCCCGAAAAACAATGGACTCTTGGTCCCTTCAGAAAAACAGGACCTCCCGGCTTCCCGGAAGTATATCTCACTCCCGCTTAAAAAAACCTTCCCATAGGCCTACGCCGAACTGTCAACCTCTGACCCTAAAGGTCAAACACAATGAATGAATAAACAAGGGAAGACAACCCCTAATCAACCTGACATCGCAGGTAAAGACACAATTATACTTATGATACAAACATAAGCAAATAACTTGACAGATGACTCCGTCGAAAATGACAGCAACATTACTACCACCCCCCTGTAAAAAAAAAATGCAATTTTTTTTTTTTTTTTTAATATGTTCATGAGCAAGATAGCACCAGTATCACTTCTGTGCTCATGCAAACAATGAACCTAATATCAGGTACAATAGAAGAGGGTACAAATCATCTCCCAACATAGGAGAAAATATTTCCTTTAAGCCAAACAAACTAAGGGATACCATTCAAGAAACCTAAGTTGCTGGCAATACCAATCATATATCAAACATTACTAAATAATATAATCATAGCAATATACAAATGTCAATGCTATTTTAGCAACATATCACTGATGGATGGACAAAATGAAATTTGTTAAATTATCTAAACATCATCCAAATACATTTGTATTACAACATATTATGATATTAAGGACAGACCTAAGTCTGAAAATATATCAGGAAAAACTAGGACACAAGATTTAACTGGAATCATGTGGGCATCTAGACAATATGTCCGCCATCACATTATCCGAACCACGGATAGCTCGCACCGTGAAATGGAAAGGCTGAAGAGCAATAGCATAACGAGTAGATCTCGAGCTCTTCAAATCCTTACTTTGCATAGCCGTAAGAGCTTTTTGGTCGGTTTCCATAAAGAAATGCGCGCCCAGAAGGAACCTTTGTAGCTTAAGAATGGACCAAACCATAGCCAACAATTCACGGTCCAAAACCGAGTAATTCCTTTCTGCCGCATTCAGCTTCCTAGAAATATACATTACAGGATGCAGAGTTCCTGAATATTCCTGCATTAGTGCCGCTCCAATGCCAGTGGAAGAGGCATCACTACGAAGGACAAAAGTCTTATCAATCGTCGGTAGTCTTAAGATAGGATGAGATGAGAACAAATTCTTAACCTGATCCAATGAAGATTGGCATTCTTGGGACCAACGCACCATATTAGGAGAACCTTTTTTCAATAACGTTGAAAGTGGTGCCATAATGGAGGACAGATTCTCAATGAATCTTCCATAGAATTGTATCAATCCCAAGAGACTACGCACTTGCTTTTTTTGTCTTCGGAACCGAGATATTTAATATCTTTGAAATGTTTTGGTCCTCTGTCTTCAACAGACCATGACCAACTCGATGACCTAGGAAGGAAATTTCACTAAACCCAACAAAAGCTTTAGAGGGTTTAGCAGTCAAACTATGCTCACGTAGAGTAGATAGCAATTCCTTTAGACCCACATAGTGTTCTTCCCAAGTATCGCTGAAAAGACAGATGTCGTCTAAATATGCAATGACATCTGCACGATCTGATAGAATTCGTCGCATCATGCGTACGAAAGTCGCTGGGGCGTTCATAAGCCCGAAAGGCATAAAATTCCATTGAAACAGACCCCTAGGTGTCGAAAAAGCAGTGAGAGGTTTGGCGTGTTCCGTCAGTGGGACTTGCCAATAACCTTTCGACAAGTCTAGTTTAGTAAAGAATTTAGCTTTAGAAAGTCTAATAAGTAGATCATCTAATAACGGCATAGGTTCAGCATCGAACTTCGTAACTTGATTTAATTTGCGATAATCAACGCAAAGACGTATGTTATTGTCTTTCTTTCGAACAATAACTATTGACGAAGAAAAAATGAAT
>JAMPIV010016902.1:0-168570 GCA_024509875.1 Oreohelix idahoensis
AACGCTCACCTCACAATATGGCTATTAATTTAGCAGAGTAAAGGCCCCGGTAAACAGAGGGTAGTTTTTGTTGACCGGGCCTACACAATCCATTTGGAAGTATTGGACGGACATTGGATTGAGATCACACATATTACATTAACAATGCTAAGGGCGGATTGATTTCTGATGCAGAAATTCATTCCCCACATTTCATATTAATTCACCAAAATTATAGTAAGGATAAGTATACAGTGGTGAATATGGCCTCCATTTGAGTGGCGCATTATAGAATTATATATGGAAAATAGAAAAGGATGTTTCCAAATTCAGTCAAGCCGGCGCGCAGACAAATTGTTGGCTGTGAACATTTCGTAGGAACATACTAAATCCTGATGTTGCCTTGAGGATATTCCGAGAGTTTTATACCGGCTGATAATGAAATTAAGGAACCCTTACATTACTCTGCCAGCACCATTTATAGATTACCCATCATAACTATTGCAACCTTGAGGGACGTCTAATACTCTCTGGACCTGTCATGGGACAGACTCAGTGAAGAGGAATGGTGAAACTTGATTTATATCAGCATAGGACAGACAGTAATATCTGCAGCTGTAATAGATTCTTGGTTTGCAGAGGTCTGAGGCAGCTTTCTTGAGTTGTGCTTACTTTGTATGACCCAACTGCAATAAATCCATGATCACTTTAAGGCAGAGAATAGCAGGTGGATCGTGGTTGTCATACAGATAGTGAAAGTTGCATTACCATTGCAAGCTTTTCTAACGGGGGAGATTATGTCGTAAAATACAATCTGTATGTACAACACACCCACATATGGTTTCGCAAAATTCCTCCCAGTTGTAAATCTAGTGACCACCTTTATAAGAATAAAATAACATAGGAATCATCGCGCCACCAAAATACTAGCTTTTAGTACTCGGTATCTAAAGAGTTAACGCATAAAAACAATAGAACGAATGAATGCCAATGTGACGTCACAGACTTGCACGCCATTACCAAAAACGAACGATGAAGGATAGGAATATTTGCATATTAGGTCAAAGGCCATGGTTACGGTAGACAAGCAAGTTTGAAAGTGTTGTTGTGGTTTTCTTAGAAATGGTATCGTATGCATTTCGAAATTGAAACTAACTGGCCAAATAGAACGGTAAGGAAAATAAAGAATAAAAGAAGATTAAAATGCTGATAATTAGTAATAAATCTATATCCTATTCTTTCGTATAATATTATCGTACTGTAGAAAGAAAGATATATTATTATTTGCATCAATATAAAGGAAAGGCGAAAATGGTAAGAATGAATAGACAGAAGGGTGTAATCGTATGTATCAGATGACAGACGGTAGACGAAGTAAATATTATCGTTCTGTATTAAAATGACTTAGATAATACTAGCGGTATGGTAGAATGAAGACATATATCGACGGGTAGAGGGCTTCTTTACTGATGCTAGCCATATTGAGGGGAGAGAAAGGGGTGTCTCCTGATTTGAAAAAATATTAGGTTAACTTTTCAAAAAAGACGCGTAGGAGCAGATGAAATCGGATTGGTTGCTTAGAATAACTAACAGAAGAGAATAAATACACTGAGGCACACGATTTCCTCGCCACTTTAAATTAACTATTCACGTATACAGTTATTGACGAATTCAGACAAGTTGTGCTTCTATGCTTTCTCAGTCCGATGTCAGCAGGAGATCTGTGTGACCATTTATGACCTGTATTTAACTTCTTCTTCTTCTTCTTCTTCCGTCCTTAGCCAAAGACCGACCAAGCAGTCAGAGGCCATCACGCCTTGTGGCGTCTTAAGGGCAACAGCAGATTGATTTTCTCTGTTGTAGTTTCCCATCACGCCTAGCGGCGTCTTTAGGGTAACAACAAATAGATCCATCTGCCGTTGTTTCCGTAATCGGTGTGACAAGCCAACGGGTGATCAGCCCATTGGGCGTATTTAACTTATATAGTGAAATATTCTAATATTACGGTAAGAAGCAACATTTATAATCATTATTGTATTTGACAATGTGTTTGCATTATTAATTATGTATGAATATTGGAAGGGTAGAGTCCCAGTCGTACCAGCGCCACGTCAACATGTCATGTAAAAACATTCAATGGGGTTAGATAAATTTATAGTTTCATGTAAAAGCCCTACAGCTTTACTTGTAATTGGGGATCAAATAAAATTTAATAAAGAGGGAAGCCAACATCAAACTTTGTGTTGTTTCACAGGGTTGCTAAGAAAGATATTATCCTTTTGTAGAAAAGCCAGACAGGCTTTCGGACATTGTGGGAGAAAAGAAAATAATAAGGGAAAAGAGATTAATGAATAATGTTTTAAGTTACAACCAGCAAATCACTGGACATCTTTATCAATTACAGGGTATCACCTGAATGTATTTACTTAATTATAATGGGGTCTTATGTCTAGGAAGGGTTCAACATAAGTTTGAGATACTTGATAGGGAATACAGCGCTCTACCAGATGGGAAAAATAACTATGTATATACAATTTTCTGATTAAGAACTGTTAACATGCATAAACCTTGTATGAGTGGAGATAGGTCAGACTAGTATTTTAGGAAAACGAATCTTTTCTTTCCCAGGGTTTCTGTAAGAACCCGAAGTGCGCCAGTCACGTGTATGTTCAAGAAAAGTACCAGTGTGAGGCTATATGTTTGAGTGCCCTGCAGTATCTACCATCCACAAGCTGTACCTTGATGTGAAAGGGCAGATTAATGGGCAGGACATCGCAGAATTTACATCTATATAAAAGCTAAGCCCTGTGTTTTGGGCTTTGTCAATTCAAAAACTGATCCTCCACGTCGATTATATTAAACAGTTTCCTATATATGATGACATTATTGATCCCTCAAAACTGTTCTTATTCCTCGATGAAAGTATCACACTAAGAACAGTTCCCATCCAAATAGATTCAAGATCAAGATATGACAGACTTTATGAGATAAACTTGTATTTGTGTATATATATGTAATTAATCTTTAACGTTTAATTTTCTTCAACTCAAATCACGAGAACTTAATACATTGTAAAAATTTATCAGACCAAAATTCAATAGTGAGTGGTTTACTGCCTTGTTAGTTAACCCTTATGTGTGGTTGTTGTTATTTTATTCACATACATTTCATATACCCTAGACATCCAGCTACACAACATCCATACATCAGTACATATAGTGGGAAACTATACATAGCAGGTTGGGTTCATTGGTGGAAGCAAGACAGGTACCCTGACATTAGATTAAGAATTTATACTTCCTCAGGGGCTTGCATAGCTGACTTCACATCTGCTACACATAATATATACTTAATTAATATCAACCCATCACATGTATATATATATATATATATATATATATATATATATATATATATATATATATATATATATATATATATATATATATATATATATATATATATATATATATATATTGTCGTGAAACATTCTAAATCCACATATATAAATTAAAAGGTAAATGTAAAGCCTAACACATAAATTCAATAAAAGGAAAGAGAAATGGTAAAAGGACAGTGCTGTCACAATGGCGTACAAAAAATCCCCCTTGTTTTCTACTTCGTCTGCAAATTGTAACGTTTCACGTTGATAGTAAAGCCTACTGCATCACTACACGCTTTCTACAATAAAACGTGTACTGTATTTCTAAGAAAACCTTGAGCTAGGCACACTGCGTAATGACCTAAATTAATACTTCCATTAATTTCATTTTATACACTACGTTAACATAAACGGAAGGACAGATGGAATTAGGATAGAGAGAGTGAGGGCTGAAAGCAGGAACGCATGCAACACTAACACGCGTCTCGCGATATATAATTAATGCCACCCCAAGCGTAAGGCCCGAAGCACTAACTTTTTTCAAATAGACAGTGATAAAAAAACACTACAACTACGAGAGTTAGGTTTAAAAACCTGTAAAATGCTTATTGGGAAACATGACATTCTACTGTTTTATGTCTGAAATCCTGACATTAGTATAACAGAACAGTCGAAAAGGCAGGACAGGTGGCGGTTCTAAATCGATAAAAATAAAATAAAAATAAAAATACACGACTATCCTAGAAGAAAATGCATATTTTGAATGCAGCCCCTTAGCCCCATTAAATTTATATATTTGGGTTTCTTAGGACTTGCTGACAAAGAATATGTTAAGTGTTACGCAAATAGTCTAGAAATTAACAAGTTATAGCCAAAAGAAAATAGTGAGGGTGTCAGACAACACCAAATAATAATCGCACAGTGGCATGTTTTGAAACCACTATTTTACGGGAAATGGGCCACCATATAAAATCCTATTTGATTGGATAGAAGTAAATGTAAGGCTAAACACGATTAGTCGGACTACAACTACTAATTTTGGTTGTTAGGGGAAACGTGAGAAGGGTAAAATTTTTTGAAAAGCTGTGTAAACATGGCCCGATTGGTTAGACCCGCCAATATAGTCAATTAGGAGCGTCAGTTCAGTGCCACATTTTAAAATAAACTTACTAAAAAACAGTGCGTTGAGATCCAGATCATATTTTTCTAAATAAAAGTCTGGGACAGAGGCAGATCTGAATTTGTGCCATTATTCATCGCCAGTCAACGTATTTGTGTATTATTTCTATGAATTGCGGTAAGCTTGACATATTTGATATCTTTTTAATGAAAATTGAATGAAAATTGATAATTTATGTCTGTATATGTGTGTGGTTCAGTAGCAAACATGAGGCAAGGCCTAGATAGTGCTCCAACCTGAACAGGACGTGTCGGAGAAAAGTAACACTGCATGGAATTGCCAAACAGTACACTGACACCTATCTTATTGACTAGAAAGAACTAATGCTGGAATTGCAGAGGCGTAGTAACCATTAGGGAGGAGTATACTTAAGTAAATTGTTTCAGATGAAGCTAGCAGTTGGCCTACCGCTCTGAACTCAGTGTTTGTTATGTATTGTGTTCAGTGTGGAAATAGATTATAAATTAGATCTGAAGTAGGAGGTACAACCTTCTTGTTTCAGGGACCGTGGTCCTAAGTTATTGAAGCTGCACCTGGTCTGAGTTTTGCTGAATCCAGAGGCTGACAGCATACTCCTTGGTCCAGATAGCGACCAGTGAGGTGTCTCCAGAACACAGTGAAGCAATCGAGCAGAGGAGTCTTTTCCTGCCGCCATCACGAAAGATAAGCTTCTGTGGCCGGTGTAGCTCAACATTATGTGCCCCCCCCCCCCCCTCAAAAAATTGACAGTATATTTAACACAGAGGGACAATAAACTGTTGCAAATGACAGGAACTGTGAACTTTTCCCAATACTATTTCCAAGATAATCAAACACTTGAAGTCATGATGACAAACAACAACCTAGCTTGAAAAACAAAACCAGTATTACCTCATATTACTACTTCACAACTTACACACATAGGATAAGAATAATAAAATATGTCAATACAAAGATTATATTTATAAACTGTGTACATACTACTTGTAATTACATTTGATTGTGATTCCTGGTTCACTGTGTAGTTGAATCAGGATATCCATTATTGAAAAGAATCATTACATATATATTTGAAACTTTACACTTGACTCAATTAAGATAGTCTTATAGAGTGTTATATGTGTGTGAGTGTCACAGTGTTGTAAAGTGTTGTGGAATAAATTAAATTGTTTATCTGTCTGTTGTTGTTGTGACTTACACTTCATCATTTTCATAACCCTAGACATTTAACGTAGTCATCACAATATTCCAGAATAATTCTGACTGAGGTATAAATGCGGTAGCAAGTAAGGTCAACTGTAATACACCACACTTATTAGATACAGATACCTTCACAGCTGATCTCAGTCAGTACACTAAGTCCCCTATAAATATTTATAACATCCCACTTTACCATATATATATATATATATATATATATATATATATATATATATATATATATATATATATATATATATATATATATATATATATATATATGTTATCCATAGTTTGTTTTCGCGTCTGTACGTATTTCTGTCACAAAATTGTGTGTACGTTTTGTGTAACGTGTACTTTGTACAAGAAGAGAGTGCGTCTAATTTAAATATTGTCGTGAGATAGGCTGGTTTAGAGCAATTACTCAATCCAAGACTGTTCTTTCTCTTACCCCACCCCCCCCCCCCCCCCCCGCCCCCCCCCCCTCGTGAAAACTGAAACCTTTTCTTACACCTGTTTCTCACATAGCTATCACTATCACCTCTGCTCGGACGGGACCATTAATATCTTAGGCCTATCTTATCAAAAAATTACGACAGTCATGCTACATGATGATGATTTCATGTGCCAGTAATTCAATCAAAGTATAATCATTCAGATTATAGTATTACTTACTCAATGAACAACAAAAATAAAACTAAAATTTCAGTCGAATGATGTTGATTGAGGTTAGTTTTGTCAAAGGTCAAAGTGGAATAAGTAATGAAGGATACCATCGGTGCCACGCTGAATTAAAAAAAAAAAAAAACCAAAAAACCTAGATATCGGCGACTTGGGCTATTTTGGGCGATTTTTTGACTACTTTGGTCGATTTTTGGGCTATTTTGGCCGAAATTTAGGTTGCTTTCTTCATCTAATAAAGGGAAATGACACCTAGATGGGAACAAAAAAACCTAGATCTAGGTTATCCACCCAGAGGCGTCCCTATAGTACTTGGCATCCGGGGTCCTACCTTCGACACCTCCTGCCCCTATAAAGAAACACACGCGCAAGTACATTTTGAACAGTAAATACTATCTTAATAGTGTCGGATGGCACACCTATTCTGGCTGTCACCCGGGCGGACCGCCCCAATCGCACCCCCCCTCCCCTCTTAGTACGCCTCTGGATCTACCTAGTACAGTGTAGTGGCAAAGCTGATGGATACCTTCTATCAAATCTGAACCGATGTCAACATGGCCAGATTTCACAAAATTTCGATTTTTCCGCATTAAAAAAACTGATTTTTTTCTTCTTTTTCTAAGTTTGCTAAAAAGCCGGACAAAACGCAATTTAAAATAAAAAAATAAAGCCAGCTGGACATTAAATTTTGACGTTGAAAGCCGAACAAACCTGGACGTATGGTCACCCTATTCTAGGGGCTTCAGTACATAACCTAATATTTAAAACATAAGAATTTGAATTATGTGTTTACGTAGGTTACATATCTTCTAAGAAGGGGTCCGAAGTCCGTAGCCATGATCGGCCAATGAAAGGGGTCTTTGGCACACACAAAAAGTTAAGAAGCCCTGCCCTTAAGCGTAAGTGCATATCTTGTATATTCTGTTCTGCCTTGTAATCTAGTTTCGTACGTGACCTAGATTTTGATAACAGGTATTAACACTGCCGTCTGCTGCAATACTTCGCGTTTTGTTGTCTTTTTAATTGTCCTCTTCTCTTCCCCCCCCCCCTTTTCCCAACACCCGCCCCCCTTCCCGTGCCTGAATACGTGTTGATCTAAATGCCTTTTGGCGATTTTTCTAGAAGCTAAACTATTAGTCAGCTCTGCTCTGGGTTTAATCCCAAGCTCTCGTGACGATTACCACCAAACCTCATCCCGCACAAACTGGCCTTGATCTAATTGTATACAAGCTTCCAACTGTCAGCAGCAAACGACCCAGAAAGATTAGGTGTAGAAGAAGTGTGCCTTCATGTCTGAATGTAGCAGACGTTGGCGCCTTCTCTTATGTAATCTGTTTTCCGGGAGAGCGAAGAGAGTCTGGTCAGACTAAAAAGACGAAACTTGAAATGAAAAAAAATAACACAAACACATCAACGGATGAGCGAACGAACTTTATTTTCAAAGGGTGGAGAACTGGGTGCGCAATCCTGTGTATCATTCTGCAATCATGTGTATCATTCTGCAATCCTGTGTATCATTCTGCCTCTCCTTTCACTTATCTTTAAAAAAGAAAAGGTAATCCTATAGCAGATACTACCGTAGGGAGTGCAGCATTAGATATTTCACTATGCTCAATCCAGCTTTATGAAATGGGGGTGATCAGCTCTCTTCCTCGCTACGTTTGTCTTCACTAATTGAAGAGTTAAGTAAGTACTTATTACTAACAGAGCTATAGAGCAGAAGGTCAAAAAGTTCATGAGGAAATGGCTAGGGGTACCACCAGGTCTGTCAGATGTAGCAGTGTATTGCAAAAAGTCAAAACTTCTGCTTCCCTTCAAGTCAGTTGTTGAAGAGTACAAAGTTGGAAAGGCAAGGCTTGCAATGATGCTACGCGAGTCAACAGATGACGTGGTTAAGTCCATTCAGCTCACACTGAAAACGGGAAGGAAGTGGAGAGTGGAAGAAGCTGTTGATGCTGCCAAAGAGTCGCTCAAGCTGAGGGAGGTAATCGAATACACACAAACGAATAGACGGGGATGTGGTCATGGAGACATCCGCTGGTGGTCCAAGGCATCATGCAGGGAGCGCAGAGACATGGTAGTTCAGGAGATACGAGGGACTGAGAATGATAAGAGGTTGCAAAAAGCAGTGCAGCAGGCCCAACAAGGCCAATGGACAACATGGGAAGGAGCCCTGCAGAGGTCCTTGACATGGAACGATATATGGCATATGGCACCTCTTAGACTCAGCTTCGTTGTTAGATCAATGATTGACCTGCTGCCGTTGGCCACAAACCTTGTGAGATGGGGAAAGTCGGATGATGAGCAGTGCCCCCTGTGCCAGGGGAGGCAGACACTTGAACACGTGCTCTCAGCGTGTAAGGTGTCATTAGGGCAAGGGCGATACACTTGGCGCCACAACAAAGTGCTAAATGAGCTTGCTGCGACAATAGACCTGGCACGGATGAAGGCGAATAGCAAAGCCAGGCTGAGCACCGCAAATACATACTTTCTGAGGGCAGGAAAGTCAGCACACCCCAAACCGAGTAAACCAGGTAGCAGTTTACCATCTCTTCTTGACTGTGCAAACGATTGGGAGATGGCGGTAGAGCTACCTGGACGAGGGGCATATCCAGAGAGTATCAGACAATCGCGGAGACGGCCGGATATAGTGCTTCATTCTTCAGCATCGCTTCAGGTTATACTGATTGAACTGACTGTGCCATTTGAATCCAGATTGGACGAGCACACTCGTTCAAAACGGCCAAGTATAATGATCTGGCCGCGGATCTGAGACACAATGGGTTCACTGCAAGGGTCATGGCTGTTGAGGTTGGCGCAAGAGGGCTTGTGGCTGCATCAGTGTATGATTTATTGAAACTGTTGGGACTGAGGGGACAGTCGAGAACAAGGGCACTGAAGAGGCTTAGTGAAACTGCCGAAAAGGCATCATGCTGGCTGGGGAACAACCGCAATGGGCTATGGAAATCGTGACAGTAAACTCTGCAGTACAGAAAACACCAGGAATATTTCTAAGTCCACAATACGTTGAGTTTTTTGGTATACTGGTGAAAGGGCTGTGACTGAGGGACAACACGCGGTGTATACTATAAGAGGTCTTAGGAACAGAATTTCAGTTGCTAGCGCGTAGTGGCTAGCCTCGTCGGCTTCGCGCAGGTGTGTCAGTGTCTGTCCCTAGCTGTGTGCGACGGAATAACGGGATAATTTGTCTTCTCTTTGTTACTTTCATAATTGCCTCCACGGCTGGCGGAGTTGTGGATTTTAAAGTTGCTACCGGAGTGAAATGGGTTCATTTTCGATACAAGACAACAGGAGGCTGAGACACATGGGAGTCATGACCCAGGTGGGCCCGCCCCCCTTAGAGTGTAAGGAGTATAATGGGCCAAATCACTTGTCGGACGGGGGCACCTCTTCTGATGATCAGATTGCCTCCTGTTGCATCGCTCTGTAAAGAGTTTCCTATCATAGCAGGGTAAAATGGAGCGTGACGCTTCCAGTTTTAGATCCCACAAACCGGTAACTTTGCTGCGAGAGGCAAGTGCTGTGACCGCTTAGCCAATCGGACCGCCATCATTTATATTGTATCCATTCTCTCTCTGGACACAGAAATTGACAGGCGCATTTGCAAAGCCGCGGCCATCTTTATCCGCCTCACAACGTGTGTTTGGGGAAACTCCAAACCTACAACGAAGATCAAAGCTGCGGTATATAACGCCTGCGTCACCAGCACGGTTCTATATCGCAGTGAAACATGGACAACCTAAGCTAAGCAAGAAATAAGGCTCAATAACTTCCATCTACGGTGTCTACGCCACATCCTCGCTATTTCGTGGAAGGACAAAGTGACAAATGTGGAGGTGTTGTCTCGTGCTAGCCTTCAGAGCTTAGCGCGGACTACGCTGGCTTGGTCATGTCCGTCTGTGGTGGGTTGGTGTTAATACAGTTTGTTGTTAAGAAATCTTAGTGTACTGAATGAGGTCAGCTGTGAAGGTCCCTGAATATAATAAATATTTGAGTAAATTTCCAGGGCACCTTTCTACTTCCACCACTATGATCTCATTCAGACTTATTCTTGATAGACTATAAGATGACTACGTTTGGTGTCTAGGGTTATGAAATGTAGTGTAAGGTTGCATTAACCAACTAAACATATAAACAATTACACAAATTATTTTATTATCTACTACAACACAACAGTGCCACGACAATCACATACAAACTACACTTTAAAAGACTATCTTTAGTAAGTCTGTGGTTGAAAGTTACGGTTTTTCAATTTATTGTCCTGAATCTGATTTATTTGGAATCAGGACTGACAATCAAAGTGAAATCATAGAAATTAATTACATCAATCAATTTATACAATGGATCTTCTGTCCATAATACATATATTATTATATAAGGGTGTAGTTGTATTGTTTAACTGAAGTGACTTCTAGTATACACTGGTTGATTGTTTACTATCATCATCTCTGCATGTTGTTTGTAAGTTTTTATGGACACTGATGGAATGTTATATATCACTATTCCCAGTCTCTTTTCTAATATAATGTTAGTTGAGCGATCAGGTGCCGAAACATGCACCTAACTTGGTAATATGCTGTAGGAATCTTCCTGCACTTCGCTGAACGACAACCTTCAGCTCCCACTTCTTCAAGAATGATGGTGGTTTACAGTTGTCTCCGAAAAAGGCAAGACTGTGGCATGAATATATCGGCCCACTGTAGTCTGGCACCAGTTATTGACAGCAACCAAAAACCTCTGAAATCAGAAGGATATGCCTCCTTCGTAATCAACAGCCTACACTAATACTCAACAACCAGGACAGGCACATTACAAACAAACATGCAAGATCAACTCTTTACGACAATCTCTTTCACCAGTTTCTTTTGATGTGACCAGGTATACCAGTACTCCTCTCCCCTAATAGTTACAACGCCTCTGCAATTCCAGCAATAATCTGTTGTCCATACCATAGGATAGGTATTATGCTCCTGATGATAATCCTATATAATTTAGTTGGTCTACACCTCTCTGATAGTCTTTCATATGCTGGATCTATCTCTAGACTCTGTTTTGAGTCTGCCATAGACTTACTTACTTCTAATCGTATGTTAGTATCTCACATTCAAATTTTATTTTAAATAAAATATTAAGAAAATCAATCTTACCACAGATGCAAGGAAATAACACAAGTAAAACGATGACTAGGCAATAGAATCTGGCACATTTTCGATCTGCCCCTATGTCCAGGCTTTTCCTATGTTAGAAAATTCTTCGCCTGCTCTCATCGATCTTGCTTTACACAAAATTTTCTTGAAATGGCAGGGAACAGTCCCCGTTTCGTGCCTATATCTACTGCTTTGTCCAATGGGACCATGTTTACATTTAATTTTGAATCTATCGTTTCAAATAACGACTCTCAATATGTTTCAAGGCAAATATATTTTTAGTTTTTGGTCAACCAATCATACTTCACCTTCCTTTAAAATCCAACCAATCAAATATCCCGTACCTTTTAACCTCATTTACCCAAAGTCGTTTTTTTTCAAAACATGCCATAAAAATTTGTAAGCAGGCATGATCTTTACTTGACAGTCTGGTCGGGTCCACTATAGTATTATGGCTATAATTAGTTAATTAATGGACTATTTGCGTAACTATTACCATATTCTTTGTCAGCAAGTCCTAAGGTACACGAATATATAATTTATATGGGACTAGTTGGCTTGGTTCAGAAGTACAGAGTTTTTTTTTCTATGTTAGTGTTTTTATTTTTAGTCTACTACACGTTCAATTCTTTTCCATGTGCTGTCCTCTCTATTTACGTCCTAATTACGTCCTTTGAAATAAGAGCTAAGGTTGTTTTTGTGACACGAGGTGTCTACATGTTCTAACTTTTTCGTCGTATTTCGGGGAAACCCCCTATGGCAAGGCTTGCCACTTGCTAGTATTGGCTTTTAGTTTAAAATCAATGCGAAACGAATTAGCAATTCATCTATCCTTTCCCCTCCTCGTTCCACAATGCATTTTTAGGCACAATTTTCTTAGAACTAGGAAAAGTGATTATGTCAAGGACGAATTTGAAAAATTTTGGTACCGTTTTTGTTCGTCTTATGCGTTAGCAAATAATAATCTGACGGCGGAGGCGATACCAACAGTTCTGGTAGAAAATTCTTTTGTACTTTCTTATCTTTTCCTTTATGCCCGATATTGTTATATATATTAATTTAGATATTGTATTTAGAAATTCACTACACCGTCGCATGGAGGATAGTCGCATCCCTAAAGATATCTTCTACGGACAACTGGCAGATGGCAAAAGAACAGTTGGACGACCGCAGCTGATGTTGAAAGACGTGTGCAAGAGAGGCATGAGGGCACTGGACATAACGCTAGCAACCTGGGAGGATGAAGCTGCCGATCGCACCAAATGGCGATCTTCTCTAAGACGCCCCCTCAGATTGGGCGAAAAGAAGCTCTCACAACAAACAGACGAGAAAAGAAAACGTCGAAAAGAGCGTCAGGAAAAAAAAAGCAGCTGAGGGCTCACCTCAGGGGCGCAGTTTCATAGTCAGTAGGGGCGCAGTTTCATGGTCAGTAACGGCTGAAGGGGCTCGTATTATTATTATTATTTACGAGTGTAAAAGCCCGTCATAAGACGGGAATTAAATTCAAAAGCACCAATAACTACCAGCAATTTGACTTATTCGAATGTATTAAAAAAACCATTGTGCATCACCACAGTACACGAACTACGTAGCAGCAGCGAGGGTCCCAATGTGTGTATACGGGATCACACATTCTATAAATATTTTTGTGCACACCGTCATTTGCGCATTCTTCTTTGGTAAGTGTTACTATTTTCGGGAGAGTAAATATAAGGGAAACAACACAATTAATGTCTATCTTTCAACCAAAGTTGCATCCCTTAGTGTCACTGACAGAAAAAGGTGGGATTTTATATATAGTGATATGTACATACTTACATACACACATTTGTAATTTATGTAAATGTAATTTACAACTATTATCAAAATAAAAAACAATTAAAAAAAATTAACTTTCGGTGTAATATACTGAATAATGAAATCCGCCTCCTGTGCTCTGGACTCGTTTATCGCAAACTGATAATGTCATTAGCGGATCGATTACATTTGACTTAAATGTACAACCAACAAAAAAATAACACTAAAGAGGAAAAAAAAAATATTTTAAACACAGGCTTTTAATGCACTAAAAGCCACAAATAATTTTTCACGGAGTTTATAGCTTGCAGTAAAAAAATGTTAACACCAAATTAACAAAAAGCCTGCGGCGCTGATTCTACATGAAATTAACTTCTGCTTTATACTTCATTAGACACTTATGGATAAAATATATGATAAGCGCCCCACGCATTTTGTCAATTTGATGTTACATATTTTGACTGCAAGCTATAAACTCCGTGAAAAATTATTTGTGGCTTTTTAGTGCATTAAAAGTCAATGTTCAAAATATTTTTTATATATTATTTTATTTCAGGTAACGTGGAAGATTGTTCCAAGGATGAGCACAACATACCGAGAGAACTGGTCGAGTAAGTAGACTGGCACATGACATTTGAGGGGTAAAGAGTACATAAATACAATACATTAAAGAAGAGGGGGGGGGAGGGGGGAGGGGGGAGGGAGGGAGAACATACGAAAAAGGAAGAAGAAAGGAAGAATCCCCCCTCTCCTTAGACATTTACATTCTCCCGGGGAGTATGAGAGAAAGAGGAAAAGGAACGAGCCAATCAAACTATTGGAAAAGTGGGTGGGTGGTGTGGGACGGGAAAGTCGACATAATTATGGTAACAGGCTAAGTTGGCGAACTTTGAACTAAATTAGGACGTAGACACAACTTGAATGAGCAATGACAAAAATAAGTGCAGGGTTCGGTGGGCTTCTGTGTAAGAATGGATCTAAATTAACGACTAAGTTGGCAGTGTCAAGCAAATACGAAAAGACCCCCCCCCCCCCTTTTTTCTGCACCTCTGCTCCCTAATTAGTGGGATCCATTTGAAAGCTCAACAACCTGTATTTAGAATTAAGATAAGACTCTTTTGTGTGTGTGTGTGTGTGGGAAGGGGGGAGGGTGGGGGGGGGGGGAGGCGGAGGACCTGTTGTTAGTTCTGGAGAGTTTTTTTTAAAAAAAACCCCTGGAACGGATAATTATAATTACAGACCCTTTTTGACGGATCTTGATAATATAGCAGTGTGTCAGCCTTTGTGACCCGAGGGTGGAAGCCGGGACACCTGGGTCTGAGCTCGTCTGTCTGAGAGAGGGAACGGTGTTTGACTCCATGTATAATGGTTATCTCCTGTTTAGAATTACTTTTAATGAGTCTTGTCTGGGTGGCTGGTTTGACTGATATAATCATCGTCATCATCGTATCCCCTTCTGCACCCTATGGAGCACGGCGACTTCGCCGCATCTGGTGCCACTGAAGGAAGATTATATCAAGACATTAATGTTCCTGCTGCAGTTGTGGTTAACTAAGTGCTAATGTAAAAATATAAACAGACAATCAGTTAGACAGACATGCACATGTATAGATTGACAGATAGACAGGCAGACATGCGTATACATAGACAGACAGACATGCGTGTAGATAGATAGATAGAGACAGACAGACAGACAGACTTGCATATAGATAGATAGACAGACATGTATACAGACAGACATGTATACAGACATGCATATAGATAGACAGACATGCATATAGAGAGACAGCAGAAATGCATTTAGATAGATAGACAGACATGCATGTAGATAGATATACAGGTAGGCAGACAGACAGACTTGCATATAGATAGATAGACAAACATGTATACTGACATGCATACAGATAGACAGACAGACATACACATAGATAGACAGACATGCTTATAGATAGACATAAATGCATATAGATAGACAGACAGATAGGCGTAAGATAGACAGACAGACATGCATATACAGACATGCATGTAGATAGATAAACACACATACATGCATATAGATAGACAGACATGCATATAGATAGACAGACATGCATATAGATAGACAGACAGACATGCATACAGATGGATAGACAGACATGCACATAGATAGACAGACATGCATATAGGCTAGACAGAGGGACATGCATATAGATAGACAGACAGACATGCATATAGATAGACAGACAGACATGCATAGAGGTAGAGATATATTCATATAGATATACAGACATGCATACAGATAAACAGACAGACAGACATGCATATAGATAGACAGACAGACATGCATACAGATGGACAGACAGACTGAGACATACAGAACGAACGAACGAGCTTTATATTCAAAGGGTTAAGAATTGGCACCCAGGCCCATCTAATATTCTGCCCTTCCTCTCTCTCTCTCTCTCTCTCTCTCTCTCTAGAAACAGGTAAAACAGGTATAGTGGTATATATTTCCACTTCTATTAGTTATCGCCGCAGAAGCGATTTAGAGACAGCAGAGACCGAGTGCATATGGTTAGAAATAAAAACACTGAGTCAGGGACAATTTCTAGTCGGGTATCTTTATAGAAATCCCAGTGCAGGAACCATCTGGTATGACGATTTCACCACTATGATGGACAAAGTATTTACCACTGCCAAAGAAATTATTCTTCTAGGCGACTTCAACATCGACATGCACAACACAAGCCAAACGCGGGAAAACATCATACTATCTTACAACTTAAAACAAATAGTCAACCAGCCTACCAGGGTAACAAATGCATCATCCACAACAGTTGACCACATCTACGTCACCTGTGCAGAAAACATTATAGAATGCTCTGTTTCTATTGTCGCAATGAGTGACCACTATCCAATATGTTGCACGTGGTCAAAGAATAAATATAAAGCTCCCAGAAATAAACATGTAAGTATTAAATTTAGAAGTTTCAAAAATTTCAACCGTGAACTATTTTTACATGATTTGCGAGCTGCACCTCTAGCCAGTGTTTACCTACTTTCTGATCCCGATGACGTCATTGCTCATTGGATACGTATCTTTCATTGTGTGTTTGATAACCACGCCCCAGCTAAAGAAGTTCGTGTGAAACGACAGATAAAATCTCCTTGGATCACACCAGCAGTGCTAGAAGCCATGAGGCAACGAGATCGAGCTCACAAAAATAAAGACTTTAACACATACAGAGCACAAAGAAACAAGGTTCAATATTTAATACGTAGAGAAAAGAAAACCTACTTTAAAAACTTAGTTCAGAACAAAACAAACAGTAAAGATATGTGGAAAGCAATCAACACTTTAGCAAACAAACGACATTCGCCAGACTCGTTAACCCCCAATACCTCATTTACTTGTATAGACTTCAGCAATTACTTTCAGGCAGAAATAACCAGTCTTAAATCTACGATACCAGATTCCCCTTGTGACAAAGGCCAACTGTCAGCATTCTGTGAGAACAAATGCACCAACACAATCCCATCCGACATTCTGTTTATGACAGTTAATGAAGTGTATAACTATCTTCTAGGCCTTAAAGAGAATAACTCATCAGGACTTGACGGAATCAGTAATCGAATACTGCGCTATGCTGCGCCAGTTATTAGCGATTAACTAACATACTTATACAATCTATGTATCGCAAGGAGTTATTTTCCGTCGCACTTTAAAGTCGCTAAGGTATATCCTCTTTTCAAACTTGGTTCCTCCGATAATTGTAACTTTGGTAACTATAGGCCAATCTCTCTAATATCATCGCTATCCAAACCACTGGAAAAACATATACATAAAATAACACTATAACACCTAGTTAACAACGACTTGCTAATTGATAGTCAGTCGGGGTTTAGACCTAAACATTAATGTCACACTGCTCTAACAAAGATGATAGACAACTGGCACCTAAATATTAACAACGACAACATGTGTGGGGCAGTCTTTGTAGACTTTAAAAAGGCATTTGATATGATAGATCACAATATTTTAATTAGAAAACTAGAAAAATGAAATGTAAACTCTCAACTAGTGACAATAATTAAATCATTCCTGTCAGACAGAAAAATGTAGTTTCTTACAATAACTCCTATTCAAACGAAGCAGTGATAAATACAGGCGTTCCTCGGGGTTCTATACTTGGTCCTCTACTTTTTGCCATATACATTAATGACCTTCCACTACACATCGAGCACTCATCCTGTGACCTGTTTGCAGACGACTGTACTGTTTACACGAGTGATAAAAGTTGTAACACACTCGAACTATTGTTACAAAAAGATACAGATAATCTGATTAAGTGGAGCAACGGAAATCGCATGTTAATGAATATCATTAAAACAAAATGCATGTTAATATCAACTTGACAAAAATTACAAAATTAAGAGAAAACAACACTTCAGATCTACATTGGTACCTCACTAATTGAAAACGTTAATGCACATAAAACTCTAGGTATAATCGTCGACCAGCATCTAAATTGGAACTCACATGTACATGCACTGACCAAGCAAACGGCACAAAAAGTTTACCAATTAGCTAAAATCAAACATTTCCTAGATGAAGAAGCACGAAAATGGTTCTATATATCTCACATACAAGCAAACCTTGACTATTGCTCCACAATCTGGGATGGTTGCTCAATGTCCAACACAAAGAGACTCCGTTCACTTCAAAAGCGTGCAGTGCGTCTAGTCTCTGACAACTGCCTAACTCAGTGTGTAGATCTATATAAAAAAATCTTCAAATACAGCCCTTAAGAAAGCGCCTTCTGTTTAACAAAGCTAAATTTGTTCACAAAATCCTGTCACATAATGCTCCAGCATATCTGTGGCCAATGTTAAAATACAACGAAAGACGCAGTCAACGCTTTAACAAATTGCAAGTGCCCAAGCCTAGGCTTGACTTATTCAAGAAAAGCTTAGCGTACTCTGCTGCTCATCTTTGGAATTGTCTTCCACATAACCTAAGAAACAACCTCAGTCCCTATTCATACAATCGTAGACTTTTCGAATACTTTATTTTTTTTTTTTTTAACCAGCGGCACTCGAGCTTTCCAGCTCTTTTGGCCCAATGACACGTCATTGCGAGACTGGGGGTTCAGTGGACTTTCTTTCCAACCCGGTCAGGAGCTTCGCTCCTTCCCATCCACACGGGATTTATGTGCAGGAGCCTTTCAGGTTATTCAGTCAAATTTCCGCTCGTAAACATTCCTTCAAACGCTGACGCCCGGGTTTGAACGATGAAAACCTGGTCGCCAGTACAACGCCGTAGACATTACATCAGCGCGGCTCCCATTAGTTCTGATTACATGCCTCCCTAATCAGATTATCTTTTCTTATAATATCAACTGTAGGTTCTAATGACGATGTTTGTACTTTTCAACACATTTTATGTCATGTTTATAAGTAGTAATGTTAATATGAGTGTGCTATTTTATTTTACTTTACAACGTTGAATTCCTTGACATTGATATGTAAAATGCATATGGGAATAAATGAATTCAGTATGAGGAGGAGAGAGAGACAGACAGACAGACAGCCGGGTGAGGGGATGGATGGAGAGAGGCAGGGAGACAGACAGACAGACACAGAGAGAGAGGTAGGTAGGTAGTTAGATAGCTGGATAAATATCTGGATAGATAGCTGGATAGATAGCTGGATAGATAGGTAGGTAGATAGGTAGATAGATAGGTAGATAGGTAGATAGATAGGTAGGTAGGTAGGTAGGTAGGTAGGTAGGTAGGTAGGGCCTGGGTGGGGCGGGGCAGGGCAGGGCAGACAGACAGACAAACAGACAGACAGACAGATGATAGAACGAACGAACGAACGAACGAACTTTATTTTCAAAGGGTTAAGAATTGAACACGCAGGCCCGTCTTACATTCTGCCCTTCTTCTCTCTGTCATCTTACATACCGTATCCTTTCAATAGCACATGTATTTTTAGCATTATTTAAGCATACAACATTATCGAGGTAAAATAATAACATACATTTGTAACATCCAGACATAATCAAATTTAAGGGGGGGGGGGGGGGGGGGGGTATTATTAATTAAAATAAATTAACAAAAATTAATACCTTAAAAAAAAATAAAAATAAAAAAAAACTAACAAACACAATCTAAACATTCATACAGTAAATAAGACATAATTTGAAACGTAATCAGATAATGGTGGCATATAATAAGAACTCGTGACCTTTTGGAAATCTGCTGAACTAGCTGGGACTTCATGTGTTGTCAGCGCATACGGAAAATGTTCCCACAGGTGAGCAACTTTGTGTCCCAAGCAAATACTGCCACAGGGAGTGAATTGTTGACGCCTCCACTACACGAGATCCAGTTTTATGACCTATGCTCCTTAGGGAGGTAAAGGGTATTGACTGATAGATGAGAATCGTACATATAGGCCCGTCTTGCATTTTGCCCTTCCTCTTACTCATCTTTATTGCTAGGTATCCAGACATTCTCCGACATACTTAAGGTATTAGTTCAATGGCGATGCAACATTATAAGTAGTATAAAAGCATACATTTACAGTATCTGATTACAATTAAGAAGTAAGGTATATTAAAATGAAAAACTAGATCATCAGACCCTCCATACAGTATATTATATAATAATAATTCGGCATATAATCCGCACTCATAATGTATTTGAACAGTCTACGATTATATGAGTAGGGACTGTGCATGTTTTTCAGGTCATGTGGAAGATTGTTCCAAAGATGAGCAGCTGAGTAAGCCAAGCTCTTCTTGTACAAATCTAGCCTCGGCTTGGGTACCTCTAACTGACTACGTTTTTCATTGAATTTTAAAAGTGGCCACAGATACGTTGGAGCATTATGTGACAAGATTTTGTGAGCGAATTTAGCTTTGTTAAATAGGAAGCGCTTTCTAAGGGGTAATATTTTAAGATAGTTATATAGATCTATACAATGTGTTTGGTGTTTATCAGCAACTAGGCGCACTGCACGTTTTTGAAGTGAATGAAGCCTTTTTGTGTTGGATATGGAACAACCATCCCAGATTGTGGAACAATAGTCTAGGTATGTTTGTATGTGAGATGTGTAGAACATTTTCCTTGCCCCCTCATCCAGGAAGTGTTTGATTTTGGCTAATTGGTAAACTTTTTGTACCGTTAGCTTTGTGAGTGCACTTACATGTGAGTTCCAACTTAGGTGCTGGTCAACAGTTAGACCTAGAGTTTTATGTTCATTTACGTTTTCAATTAGTGATGTTCCAATGTAGAGCTGAAGTGTTGTTTTCTGCGAGTTTTGTAGTTGTTGTCTGGTTGATATTAACATACATTTCGTTTTACTAATATTTATTTGCATTCGATTCTCGTTGCTCCACTTAATAATATTATGTGTATCAGTTTGTAAAGATAGTTCTAGTGCAGTGCAACTTTTGTCACTAGTGTAAACAGTACAGTCATCGGCAAACAGGTCACAGGATGAATGTTTGATGTGCAGAGGAAGATCATTAATGTATACGGCAAAGAGAAGAGGGCCGAGAATAGAGCCCTGCGGAACATCGACATCGACAACAGTTGGGTAGATAGATAGATAGATAGATAGATAGATAGATAGATAGATAGATAGATAGATAGATAGATAGATAGATAGATAGATAGATAGATAGATAGATAGATAGATAGATAGATAGATAGATAGATAGATAGATAGATAGATAGATAGATAGATAGATAGATAGATAGATAGATAGATAGATAGATAGATAGATAGATAGATAGATAGATAGATAGATAGATAGATAGATAGATAGATAGATAGATAGATAGATAGATAGATAGATAGATAGATAGAACACGAGCTCCAGGTTCCATCTCTACAAGTCACAAGAGCAAGAGCCAGCTCCAAAAAAAAAAAGTGGCTTGCTTCCTGGGCAAACTGGCCCTTGATTGATCGATCTCATTATTGATTTCGATTTAGATCCGGCTGGCCATCAATCACACAGGCGGGCAGTGGCAGAGACTCGGCTCACACTAGAAATGGGCTCACACTAAAGCCATGTCCTCTAGCTGAACTTTCCCCACTACACCAGATCGTCAACATTCCCCACTACACCAGATTTTCAACTTGTCCCACTACACCAGATCGTCAACTTGTCCCACTACACCAGATCGTCAACTTGTCCCACTACACCAGATCGTCAACTTGTCCCACTACACCAGATCGTCAACTTGTCCCACGACACCAGATCGTCAACTTGTCCCACTACACCAGATTTTCAACTTGTCCCACTACACCAGATCGTCAACTTTCCCTACTACACCAGATCATCAACTTACCCCACTACACCAGATCATCAAATTTCCCCACTACACCAGATCATCAACTTTCCCCACTACACCAGATCATCAACTTTCCCCACTACACCAGATCGTCAACTTTCCCCACTACACCAGATCGTCAACTTTCCCCACTACACCAGATCGTCAACTTTCCCCACTACAGCAGATCGTCAACTTTCCCCACTACAGCAGATCGTCAACTTTCCCCACTACACCAGATCATCAACTTTCCCCACTACACCAGATCGTCAACTTTCCCCACTACACCAGATCGTCAACTTTCCCCACTACACCAGATCGTCATCTTTCCCCACTACACCAGATCGTCAACTTTCCCCACTACACCAGATCGTCAACTTTCCCCACTACACCAGATCGTCAACTTTCCCCACTACACCAGATCGTCAACTTTCCCCACTACACCAGATCGTCAACTTTCCCCACTACACCAGATCGTCAACTTTCCCCACTACACCAGATCGTCAACTTTCCCCACTACACCAGATCGTCAACTTTCCCCACTACACCAGATCATCAACTTTCCCCACTACACCAGATCATCAACTTTCCTCTGCCCACTTTCCTCTAGCGGCAAAGTTGCCGGGTTTGACACTTAGTAGCACCATGCTCCAGTCTACCCAGCTGTAAATAGGCACCTGACTCTGTTCTTGAGTTAGGGATGCCAAACGGAAGCGAAGAAGGGAACTGGTCACCTTCATCTCATAGAAAAAAGCTGGGCCTAGTATGGCGAACTCTCTAACACATCACAGCCCTATGGCAGTATCTGATACGAGGCTACCTTTACCTGTGCTACCTCTGTTTTCAAAACGCTACCACAGTATTCTAGAGTGGAAGAGGGAAAAAAAAAGGTAATACGTCTTCTAGGAAAAAAAAAATCAAGAAAAAAACCTACGTTGCCGCCATAAGGCCTTCGTCAAACAGACCAAAAAAAAAAAAAAAAAACCCCAGAAAGGACAGAAAATAAGAATTAAGTAGAAAACAAAAAAGTAAAAGCGAAAACTCCCTGATTAGGATAACATCGCTGGACCAAGATGGCTTTCGTCCTAATAAGAAGTTCCCCCCTTTCTTTCCACTCTACCGTTTACAACCGACTTATTTCAGTCCTCTTCAGTTCCTCATAGCCTACCCCAGTATTCTACTACTTCACACCTTTACTTGTCAATGTTATTATATAACCGCAATACACTTTTAGGCATCAATTAAGTACGTCCTTACTTACCTTACTTACTTACGTACGTCCTTATTTACCTTACGTACTTACTTGCTTGTTTACTTACTTACGTACGTCCTTACTTACTTACGTACGTCCTTATTTACTTACGTACGTCCTTACTTACCTTACGTACGTCCTTACTTACTTACGTACGTCCTTACTTACTTTACGTACGTACTTGCTTGTTTACTTGCTTGCTTACTTACTTACGTACGTCCTTACTTACGTACGTCCTTACTTACCTTACGTACGTACTTGCTTGCTTACTTACTTACTTGCTTGTTTACTTATTTATTTACTTTACTTTTGAAGTCCATTCCTGTCGTGAAGGGGAGCTGAAGTTTGCGTTGTTGAGTCAAGTGTGTGGCATTGTCTATTGTCAGCCCGTGTTGCTTTAGGATTTCTGTGATGTTGTCTATCTATCTACCTCTAGGTCTTCCCCGTGTCCAGAAACCAGATCTTCTACTGTTGTAGCGCGTAGTGATAATTGATCGGGTTCTATTCTCGTGAGATGGTCAAACCACTTTATCTGTCTCTCAAAACACCGCACTTTAATCCGGATGTAGTTCTTATACTTTTTTTTCTGATGTCTTCATTTCTCATTATGTCACTCCACCTAACATGTAAATATATATGTAAACAGAGTCGGCTCTAGAGATTTTTTCAAGGTGGTACGAGGTCTCGTTTTGGCGACCCCAACCCCGTGCGGTACTGTATTGTTCTCTTATAGGGTCATTTTCAAACTATAAATTGCTCAAATTTTTTTTTTCTACATTTCATCACCTCCTGAACGAGCGTCCAATTAGCAGAGTGGTTAGACTGCTGGCCCTCGGGGCAGAGGCGACGGGTTCGAAACACGATGGCATCACGCTCCTGTCTACCCAGCTGTAAATGGGTATCTGAATCTGTCCATGAGTTAGGGAAGGTAAAGGCAGCGAGGAAGGGAATTGATCACCCCACCTCTCGACCTAGTACACAGAAGTCTCTAACATTTCACTTCCTCACGGCTGTGACGAAATGGACGACCTTTTCACGATCTCGGTTTCACTCTGACAGGATCAGAGACATATTTTGTACTGATTTTTATTTGTGTACTTTTAAAAGTACCAATTTCTTCTCATTGTCGGCTAAGGAGCAAGTAGTTTGTATGTTCAAACATTTGTGATACTCCTTGCAGATAATGTTTATCCCAGCCTATGAGAAGCAGCTAGATAAGATGAGCGCCGGCGTGTTTAGATTAAACCGCTGATAAGCGACTCGTTTGTTAAAAAGCTGGGCAAACACGGAGTTTTGCGTACTCATACGACAGATAACGAGATTACTGTCTGTGTGACACATGTGAGCAGACAAGTGTGACATAATCGCTTCCGGTCACTTGTTTAAATGTAATCATGGATTTATTACATTTAATACATATGAGTCTACAGATGTGTTTGCAAGAGTGTATGTAAGGCCCCAGATGTACATATATGGTAATACGTAAACTTTTGCTTCACGCACCTTATTTCCCGTGGAATATTTTTGAAATCATCACACCCTATCTGCATGATATGAAATGACTGGATCTTTCTGATTAGATTCATAACAACAATGCGTGGGAAGATAGGAATATAGTCTGACCATTTCGCAGTTTTATTTCACTGTGAATTTCACGCTAGCCAAGACAACATTAGACCTCGCCACAGTGAAGACTAGATTCATAATTCCTTTTTTGTTTGTTAACCGGGCCTTTTATTGGAGAACCAAATAAGACTTACAAAGCACAGGAAATCTCTACAGTTTCTTCTTCTTCTTCTTCCTCGTTCGCCCCGAAAAGGACGGTGGTTGCGTTGTGTCTGTTTACAACTAAGCTGTGATATCTGCAACTTTCGGTCGACACATCCGACTTCAGCACGGCATTTTTTAGGGACCGGGTTTGCCTTCCCATTGCGATCCGCACTCGCTCAACCAGACTGCACTGCTGCAGACTGTTTCCAGGACCACCACGTGGAGGTGGAGTGCGGTCTTGACCAGCTCTGGTTCGCTGGTCCTGATGCAAGCGGTACAGCTATGGGTCGCTGACTGCATTCACTATTGCTGCATCTTGGGGTCCTATCTCTACAGTTTAATAAGGAACACCGGGACTAGGAAACTGAAGAAACACACGGAGTCAGAGAGGGAATCTATTGTCAAATTAAAGACACCCCAGACGCATGTAAGAGACCGACTCGTCTCTTTTATTCATCTCAGCAACAAGTCTGTAGCCAAGATTGGCGTAAGCAGTGCATTTTTCATTCTATGTTTCATTACTAACATGTGAACTAACTCACACACACACACGCACGCACGCACGCACGCACGCACGCACGCACACACACACACACACATGTGAATTTTAATGTGTGAAAATTGCTACAGGACGCCCAAGTCATTTGAGGCTGACAACCTCAGTATCTAGAATGATTAGTTCATGACCCACCACTGCAAGGGCTGGTGATTGCTTTATTGATAGTTTCATAAAGAGAACTAAATGTATAAAGTAGTTCCAGGTTCCCTATGGAGCAGGGATGGAAAGATTATGGAAATGATGTACATTCTAAGTATAATACTTACATTTTCAAAGCAGTGTAAATGTCCCTATAAACATATTCACTTCAAAATTAATGTAAGCTTTCAAGCTTTAAACCAGTGTAAATGTCTATGTGAAAATATTCATTTTAAAGTAATGTTTTACAGTGTAAAACATAAATGAAAACATATTCAATTTATATTGTGAGCACTTTTCAATCAGTGGAGATGTATAGGTAAACAGACTCTATCTGTATTGTTAACCTTTTCACTTAAATATAAAGTAACTATGAAAGCTATTCTATTTAAATGTAAAGAAAGTTTTTTCCCGAGGGATTAAATTTAATTCTCATCGAGGGTAAATTCTGAGTAATTGGGATGGTGGTATCGGAAGATAGGAACCCATAACTATGGGGTGGAAAACGCCATACTCAGAAGAGCGTTTCGTTCTATTCTTTTACCATAGTTATTGGAGGTACCAGCAGAAAGTACTATCTCTGGAACAAGAAGGGAACTGTGACCTAAGCTTTAAGACGAAGGACCCAGACTCTCCTTTACGTTTCTGGGAAACAAGCTACCCCCGACAACCTTGATTAGAGACAAGCGCGAGCAGAGTGTAAAGAACCAAACCATAAGAAGGAGCAGAACCATCATTGACAGCTAAGTTCAAATATATGCTGCCACTTGAACTTCTTGTAATATCTCACATTCCCTAAAGACTGTGATGATAATTTTTCTTGATCCATAACTATTCAAATTATTTCCAATTGTTAAAACGAAAAGTGATTATTAAATTTTGTTATTTATAATGTTACAAATTTAACTTCGATTAAATCATTTTAAAGTTACTGCATGTTTGTCTCGGTCAAATTACTACACACACTCTAAACAGTGATATACTAGAATAATAGAATTCCACTGAGTAAATCAGGGGTGGGGGCTTAAACGAGCTGAAAGTAATAAGTGTTTAAATCCTTCACAAAAGCGTCGGCAGAATTACAGTTAACATACTCAGCCAAAGCAGTATTCTTTCGCTTATTCTGAATATCTTGTGAAGACTCCATTTGTTATAGAAGTGTAATCACCCTTCTATCTACATCTCTGCCCATATTAGATACTCTTGAGTTTTGGCCACTGTTGGACCATGTGGTGAAGTGGGATGTTATAAATATTTATAGGGGACTTAGTGTACTGACTGAGATCAGCTGTGAAGGTATCTATATCTAATAAGAGTAGTGTATTATAGATAACCTTACTTGCTGCCACATATATATATATCTCAGTCAGAATTATTCTGGAATAGTGTGATGACTACGTTGTATGTCTAGGGTATGTGTATGATGCAGTGTAAGTCATAACAACAACAGACAGATAAACAATTTAATTTATTCCACCACACTTGACAACACTGTGACACTCACATACATAAAACACTCTACAAGGATATCTTAAAGGAGTCACTGATAACTTTTCAAATAACAATATGTATTCATTGCTGTCATGAATGAATATGTGTCCTGATTCAAATACAAAGGGAACCAGGAATCACAATCAATTTTAATTACAAGTTATATGTACAGAATTTATCAATATGAATATTGTAGTGACATATATTATTAAAAGTATCCTATGTGTGTCAGTTGTGTAGTAGTAATATGAGGTAATACTGGTTTTGTTTTGTTCAAGCTCTGTTGGTATGTGTCATCATGACTTCAATAGTTTGTCTTTATTGGAACTAGTATTGGAGATGTTCTCAGTTCCTGATATTAAAACAATTTACTTCCCCTCTTAAGTTTATGTTACAATGTTATTTTAAGATGGGGGTACATAATTTTGAGCTCAGCTGGCCACATCAGCTTATCTTGCGTGATGGCGGCAGGAAAAGACTCCTCTGCTCGATTTCTCCCCTGTGCTCTGGAGACACCTCACTGATAGCTAAATGGACCAAGGAGTATGCTGTCCGACTCTGGATTCAGCAAAGCTCTGACCAGGTGCTGCTCAATACCATCAAGACCACGGTCCCACAATTCATAGAATAAACACAGATACGTTGACTAGCAATGAATTCTGGCACAAATTCCCATCTGCTTATGTTCCAGGCTTTTATTTACCAAAAATATGAGCTGGCTTCAACGCACTGTTGCTTTATCAAGCTTATTTGAACTAGTGGTCTCGAACTAACGCTCCTAAGTGATTATATCAGCGAGTCTGGCCAATGGAGCCACGTTTCGACAAGTGTTTGAAAAATTTTTACCTTCCTACGTCTCCCCTAACAACCAAAGATAGTATTTATAGTCCGACCAATCGTGTTTAGTCTTATATTTGTTGCGCTCCAATCAATTTGGAGTTTACATGGTAGGCTATTTCCGTACGTAAGGTTTTTTTCAAACACGTTATAAAAAAAATTTTATGAGCAGAAATGATTTCATGCTGTCAGGCATCCCCACTATTTTATTTTGGTTATAACTTGTTAATTCCTAGACTATTTGCGTAACGTTTTACATATTCTTTGTCAGCAAGCCCTAAGGAACCCAAATATACAAATTTAAAAGAGCTAAGTGGCTGCGTTCAAAATATGCAATTTCTTCTACCTCCTGTTTCGAAGATGTGCTGTCTGGGTACTGTAATGTTTTCAAACGTAAACCCATCTAATGTTATCTTTTCTAATAAGCGTTTTTCGTGATTTTAAAACCTAACTCTGGGAAGGTTAGTGTTTTTATCACTGTCCGTCCGAAAAAGTTAGTGCATGTGGCCTTACACGCGTGATAGTAGTAATTGTGTATCGCGTTACGCTTGTTGGGGTGGCATTAGTGTTTTTATCACTGTCCGTCCGAAAAAGTTAGTGCATGTGGCCTTACACGCGTGATAGTAGTAATTGTGTATCGCGTTACGCTTGTTGGGGTGGCATTAATAGCGAGACGCGTGTTTAATTTTGCATGCGTTCCTGATTTTCAGCCCTCCCTCTCTCTTTCTATTTGAGTCCATCTGTTCGTTCGTTTTGGTAACGCAGTATAATTAATGTTAGGATTAATTTAGGTCATTACGCATTGTGCCTCTCAATGTTTTTCTCAGAAATGCAATACCCGTTTTAATGTGTTGTGGAAACGCTTGTATTTATGCAGTGGCTTATATTTAACGTGGAAACGTTACAATTTGCAGACGAAGCATAAAACAAAGGGGATTTCGAGTACTGTCATTGTGACAGCACTGTTCTTTACCATTCTTCTTCCTTTCTTTATTATATGTATTTATTAGGCTTTATATTTACCTGATAATTTATATATGTGGATTAGAATATTTCACGACAGACCACTACTGCAAATACCGTCACAACAGTAGCGTCTGCTATGGGACTGACTACCTTTACCTTTTACCCCATGAAGCCCGTCCCTGGTGCGGTCGCACCTCTCGCACCGTTCAAAAACCGGCTCTGCATGTAAACACTACCGCGCATATATTCATATCCTCCTCCACCCCCTTCTCTTATCTCTCCTCCAGCCCTTATTATTGCTCCCTCTGTCATTATTCGGTTTATTATTCGATCGCTGTAACAGCCTCAACTGGGACTCATGCATGCAGCACGCAACACTTGTATTGTTACGTTCCCTGTTAGCTTCAGAACAGCACATTATGTTACTGTAATCCTGCCAAATTTGCCGCCTCATTTGCGTTTCTGCTATCGATTTTCTGACTGACTTTCAGTTTGTCAGATCAATTGGCGAACAGTAAATGAGCACTCACGCCAAAGTAAATGTATGCATGCATATGTGTATGTATGTCTATATGCATGTATGTCTCTTTGTTTATCTCTTGTATGTGGGTTTATATATATATATATATATATATATATATATATATATATATATATATATATATATATATATATATATATATATATATATATATATATAGATATTCTTCATTACTGTATGGTATTGAAATATGGATAGAGAACAAGCAACTGGAAGAAATAATTGAGGCTTTCGAGATGTGGATATATAGAAGAATAGGGCGCATCTCACGGAAGAGAAGAAAACAAATAAAGAATGTCAAAGAAAACCTAGGTATTAAATGAGAATTAATGAAGGAGATCAAAATTAGCAGCTAAAATGTTTTGGCCACATAAAAAGACATAACACCTTGCAGAAGACCATAACAGAAGGCAGAGTTGACGGCAAACGTGCAAGAGGAAGACAGCGCTATAAGTGGGAAGATACAGTTGACATTCAAAAATCCGGCCATCGATAATCGGTTCCTTCAGATTTCCGGCATGGATTTCGGAGCGCATTTTTTAATTTACCGCGTTGGCGCGCCACTGTTTTCTGGAGCCGTTTATGTTTTGATGCAGCTGTTGGGTCTTGCTTGCACGTGTTAACAGGCATTCCTGATCATTCCTTCTCATTTTATCATTTATTTGCTGCTGTATAGCCCCATTATGGATTCAACAAATGAAAGAAGTGGTGTAAAACGTAAACATCGTGCGTTGTCGATCGCAGATCATTTAGTTTTTAATTTTCTTTCTTTAAAGGACTGTACAGGTATTCATTTTCTGTTAAATACTCGTATATACAGCATATATAGTCATAAAAAATCCGGCATTTTAAAAAATCCGGCACTCCTCAGGTCCGGAGGTTGCCGGATTTTTGAATGTCAACTGTAACATCAAGAGATGGACTGGAAAGAGTCTATCAGAGTGCACCATCAAGACAAGAGACAGGAAAGAGTCTATCAGAGTGTACCATCAAGACAAGAGACAGGAAAGAGTCTATCAGAGTGTACCATCAAGACAAGAGACAGGAAAGAGTCTATCAGAGTGCACCATCAAGACAAGAGACAGGAAAGAGTGTACCATCAAGACTAGAGACAGAAGACGCTGGAGATCCATTGCAGCTGACCTTGAATGTGGAGATGACACCGGATGACGATAATGACATGCCAAGTGAACTTGGTACAAACAAAAACAAAGTAAACAGAGTTCTTATAATCAACCCGTACTGGCTGGTTTACTCACCAACAGCAAACGCTAGGAATATTTTATTGTAGGCTATTTTATTTTATTGTTAAAAAGCAAACCAGTAGGATATTGGAGTGACCCAAAAACTGGTTGCTAGAATTTGCTAAAGGTATGCACAGAATTTATAAGCTTGAAGAAAAGTTAAAGTCGTACAAATTAACAGAAAAAGAACTTTACCTTACCAAATTCCGGTTTTTCTTTTTCAAGGACAAAATTGTCCTGATAGGTTTCATGGGGGAAAGGGGGGGGGGGGGGGGGGGCAGTCCGCGGTCATCGCAAGTATATACTGGTTTAGATGAATAATAATAAATTCTTTAAGCGCCAAACACGGCGCATAAGGCAGAAACCAGTGCTCTCCAGGTTGTTCGTTGTGACGCCACTCCTCTTAGCTCTTGCACATTATTTAGGCCCAACGTTCTTCCTTCTCTTATTATTGTTCTTCTGAGTGTTTCTTTTGGTCTTCCTTTTTTCCGCTTACCCTCAGGAACCCAAGTGAGCGCCTGTAGTGGTATTCTGTTGTTTTGCATTCGTAGGACATGACCGATATATGACCATCGTCTTTTCCTTATATAGTCGGAGACATATTTCTGCCTAGAGTCTTCTCTTATTTGTCGATTAGTCTTGAATTCTTTCCAACTGATGTTCATGAGTTTTCTAAGACATTTGTTCTCGAATGTATTCAGCTTGTTCTCCAATGATTTTGTTATTTTCCAACTCTCACAGCCGTATGTTAACACTGAGATAACATTTGAATTAAACAGACGAAGCTTGGTATGTATATTCAATGATCGTAATTTCCAAATGTTAGATAATCTATTGAAGGCGCTAGCTGCCAAAGCAATTCTAGTATGGATTTCTCTTGTTGTGTCACCATCCTGAGTCATTTTACTGCCTAAATAATTGAAACTTTCAACTTTCTGTAGTTTTTCCCCGTTCAAGATGATATCAAAGGTCTCGTTAGAAAAGTTCATAGCTTTAGTTTTAGAGGCATTTATTTGGAGACCAATTTTAACCGAGAGATGACACAAATTATTTATTGCTTCTTGGGATTGTCTTGGTGTTGAACTTAAGAATGCTACATCATCTGCGAAATCCAGGTCCCCCAGGAATTTTCCATTTGTCCATTTTATACCCAATTGTTCATTGTGGGTATAGTTTTTCTCATAACCCAATCAATAGCTATTCCAAAAAGTAGTGGTGACATAATACAGCCTTGTTTCACCCCTGTTTCTACTGTAAACCATTCTGTATTCCCTTTATTTGTTCTAACACAACATCTTGCATTGTCATATAGCGCTTTGATTATATTCACATATTTTGTTGGAAAACCATAGATTGTAAGTATCTTCCACAATGATGGGCGGTGTAGACTATCAAAGGCTTTTTGAAAATCGACGAAGGTGATAATAAGTGGCGATTGCCTTTCCACTGATTCTTCTATAATTGTTCTTAGTGTGAATATTTGATCAATACATGATCGTTTCGGCCTGAAACCCGCTTGTTCTTCTCTGATCTTTTCGTCAGCATGCAATTTAAGTCTTTCTAACATCATGCAACATAATAATTTTCCAGGTACTGATAATAGAGATATACCACGCCAGTTATTACAGTCTGATAGATCACCTTTCTTCGGTAACTTTACAATAATACTGTCTTTCCATTGTTGTGGTGGTTGTTCTTCTCTCCATACTTCATTTATAATATCTAAAATTCTCAAGAGGTTGTTGTCATTAACTGCTTTAATCATTTCCCCTGAAATTTCGTCAACTCCAGCAGCTTTAAAATTTTTTAATCTTTTAACGGCTTTGGCAAGGTGGTTGTGGATGTTTCATTATTAAAATCAGGTGTTACTGTTGGTGGTGGTCTGTTTAGCACCTCCATGAAGTGCTCAGCCCATCTCTTCATTTGTTCTTTTTCTGTTGGTATTGAATTCCCTAATTTACCTTTAACAGGTGTTTCCATAGCAGTAGGCTGGTGACATAGTTGTTTTGTAATTTGATAAAGGCACCTACTATTACCAGTTCTTGCAGCATTTTCAGCTTCTACGGCCAGTTCATTGATGAAATGTCTTTTATCTCTTCGAGTTTAGATGCTTAAAGTACAAATGAGGTCCTTGTTTGGAACTTACTAAGCTGTTTGGGATCGAAGTGGCTAAGAGGTATGGCGTCCTCCTCGAGTGTCTAGAGATACCGGATTCGATTCCCAGTTGAGGAAATATAATTTATGGAAATTTTTTATTTTCATAACCAGTGGTCCTAATATCATTCTCCCCCTGGTCTCCTGGGTAGTGAGATCGGATCCCTAGCCTTCTCGGATAAGGGCGAAAATATTAGGAGGTCCCGTGTGCAAGTTGCGCACGTTAAAAATCCCACGGCAGTTGGAAATCGGAAAGAGTAGGCCTATCAGGCCGTTGCCCTGGCAAAATTAAAAAAATTAGAAACCTACCCACCACAAAAAATATTTATAGAATGTGTGATTTATATATACACACCTTAGGATTCTCGCCGGTGCTACGGAGTTCGTGCACTGTGCTGAGATCGTCCTTGTGTGATCTAAAGGAGGAAATCGGAGCCCTGATGGAGTTGTCCGTGTGCAATGAAGATATTCCTTAAAACCAAACCAAACCAAACTGTTAGCTTCAAAGAATTACTGAAACAACATTTATTGTAGGGCAATCGAAATGCAGCATATCTCAGCTCTGACACCGAAATGATCTGATACAGTCAAGGTTGCCACTCAAGTTCTAGAAATAAACCCAGTTCTAGTTAAAAAAAAATACCCAGCTGTGGCAACACTGGATACAGTTGTATTTGGACGAGAGTAGTCTATCAATGATCGTAGCTGAAATCAAAGTAGCTAAATACTGTGCCATAATTTTTTACTCTAGTATTGAAATCAATCGGATGTGTCGGGCCACAAGGCGCAGATATCGCAGCCTAGCTGTAAACTACGATACAACGTACATACCACTCAAAACTACTGGCCAGCATTGTAAGAAACAGATCTGGCTGAGAGCGAACGCAAACAACAACTAGACCTGGTCAATTTGTATGTGTGTTAACCTTACGACCTGCAACAAATGGCGATTCACTTTAAAGATATATACAGTTAGGGGATATCTAGAGTAAAATACTGTAGAATTTTGATAAAACTTTCGCCTTTCAGCAATCCAAAACTAGGATCTGTCAGTAATATATATTTTTTCTAAGGTCAGTCTTACGTTGGAGCAAGCACCATGTTGGGTGAAATATGAGTTCTCCAAATTAGGTTAATAATTTGGGATTTATGGGGTGCCGCCTTATTTTTTTTTAATACGCTCGCTCCCCCTGATGTTAAAACCTGGCTGCGCCACTGGCCACACTATAATATTTAAGTAGGTGAGTAGGGTGAATATTTAAAATTTCGAAGCAGCCATAAGACTATACTCTCTAACTTTTTGTAAAGGATTGGTGGATGATGATAACTCAACTTATTACTTTGTAAAATTGAACACGTGAGATTTTTTCGTAATATTTTACCAGAACATATAATTTTCGTTTACGGCACACCACTCAGACATCCGCGGCACACCGGTTGAGGTGCATTGTGCATCTGGCTCGTTTACCTTTACAGTGAGAGTGAGAGAGCGAGAGAGAGAGAGAGTGAGTGAAGGGAGGCAGAACATAAGTGGATAGATATTTTGCAGAGCTAAGATTCGCCGGAGAAAAGGGAGATAAAAAATAACTCACTCGCTATCGGCCACGAGAGAGAAAGTTCAGCGCCCGTGTAGTGGCAAAAACCGAGGTTGACAATCACGAAATGTATTGGCGCTGACATCAGCGAGTTTTTTTTTTTTTTGCCGGCAGGAGGCTTGGCATCACACACCTGGCTAAGACTTGGTCTTCATCTTAACGTTTGACCTTTATCTATGCGGTGCCCTTGACACTGTTGAAAGGTGGTCTAAAGGTTTTTGACTGATACTTTTTTTTCTTTAAAACTTTTTTTTTCCCGGCCTGGCCAAATGCACACTGTACATTTTGATCACAACAGATACATTTGTTGAAAGAGACGTGTCTTGCCTAAACGAAAAGATACTTGATCAACGTAATTCGGTCTCACCATAGAAATCTAGGTACTATCATTGTGAAGTTAATAAAGCTAGGCGTATAGAGACCGCTGTTCAGCAGGTCAGCATAGCTAACAGTTTTTACGGTGAGCAGACATAAAGTCACGGGAAACAACAGTCACAGGTTAGGCTAGGAAACAACTCAGAGGGAAAAAAGTAATACTTCATGTGAAAAAAGACAAGATTTATTCAATTTTTAATAGCCAAAAACCCTTAAGTCAGTAATTTATTGACAATACATGACGTATACAGATTGAAAACACTTTACATAATATGATTAATATAGTAAAACTTAACGTTCTCATAATTCGTATTCGCGACAGTGGCTTCCCTTGACTAACATTAATCCATTCCAGGTTGATATTACCCGTGTTTACAAAGATTTCATACTTCTGTTTTTTTTTATTTTTTTTTTTTATGTGAAGTTTTTAAGCAACACTTTCATTAATTTGCCATCATCTCTGTACATTACCTTATTGACATAGTAAAAAAAAAAAATGGAAAGAGGATTCAACAATTAAATTTTCCGTCACATAAATACGCGGGAACTATACATATATATATATGCTGCCCGTCCTTTCACGCGTGCTTAAAAAAATAGCTCTATAGCAGATACTGACGTAGGAAGTGAAGCGTATTTTACGCTGTACAACCCAATGCCTAGTATCCTGGCTTTTGGCTGGGATCATGTGTCTAGACACAGGGACCGGTACAGTGACATTCATGTGTCATTAGGTCCCTTGTGTGAGAACACAGAAGATCACTACAGTGACACAGTTTGTCATTGGGTCTTCTTGTGTTAGAACATGTGGTCTTGACCAGGGCCGGGTTTGGGCGGGGAAAATGCGACCTCATGCGAGGAAAAAATATGCGACCTCAAGCGAGAAAAAAAAAAAAAAAAAAAGGAAGTGAAGCGTTAGACATTTAACTATACTCGATCCAGCTTTACGAGATCAGTTGACCTTATTCAACAGCTGAGTCAGGTACCCATTACAGCTGGGTAGACTGGAGTGTGACGCTATCAGTTTTAGATCCCGTAAACCGGTAAATTTGCAGCGAGAGGCAAGCTTTCTGACCACTTAGCCAATCGGACCACCATCTTTTATGCTGTATCCATTCTCTCTCTGGACACAGAAATTGGCAGCCGCATTTGCAAAGCTGCAGCCATCTTTGCCTGCGTGTTTGGGGAAACTGCAAACTCACAATGAAGACCAAAGCTGCGGTATATAATGCCTGTGCCACCAGCACGCTTCTTTATGGTAGCGAAACATGGACAACCTTGCAGGGATGGTTTTCTGTGACTATTTGTGTTACACGATGATGTTGCCAATCGCCAGCACAGCCTTATATTAGTCATCTTATACGATATGCCTGTGGTGCCCGTGTAGACCTCGGTTAATGTTTGAACTTAACCAGCAGCTGCTGGCACGGCACCGAAACGATAGACAAGAACAACATGCAGCGCGTGGAAGGGTTAAAAAATGTGATTCAATAGAGACGGAACTCATTGTGGAAGCTGCGAACTAAATAGAAGAGCAGGTTCGCCCTAGATCGATAGCCTAAACATGCAATAATGTTTGCCTTGTTCACAGAGGCAGCGTTAAAATGTTGGGAACAGATCAGAGAATTTTGTTACACGGAAACGTGATTAATGGGCAAACATTGTGGGGAAATGGCAGTGTTTGACTAAGGGCATTGCAAAAATGATTTGTGTCATACAAACTAAAGTCGAAAAACAAACTGAATCAAAATATTTAAACCACGTTTATAGTGGCGAAACTGCACGAGAGCTCCCTTCCCTGATTTATAATACGACATATACAAATGGATAACGTTAATTTCCATATGCATTGTGTCGTATTATAATTAAAGAAAGAACGACCAGAATTGAAACAGACAGAAGAACCATAGCTACAAAATTTGTTGAGAAACTGTTGCGCCTCTTTTTGCGCACCGCAATGTGTTCATAATTTTGAACCATCGTGGTGCTCAGCAAAAGCGTCGCTAGACTGAAATGACGTCAAAATAAAATAATTACGTAGACGCGCGTGCAGAGTAACGACAGTTGACTTTTGGAAGTGTATCCAGCCGGAATGGCTGCGTTTCCTGTGTGTCCCTGTTGATGTTCTTGTGTCCGCAAGTGTGTCTGCATACGAGGGAGGTGTTTACTTATATGTATGACAGAGATTTATTACTGACCAGGGAAGTATCGTGTCGATAATGTACGCTTGAGTACCATATAATTATACTCGCTTGACCAATATTATCTAAATACCACCAATATTATCTAAATACCAAGATAAAATGGAACGTCACAGAAACATTGCCAAAGCAACACCTGGGTCCATGCATATGCAGATAGATCAGCAACAAATGCGGCACAAGAGGGGGATGGAGGAATCTTTCTGTGTTATAGTAACCAAACAAGTCAGTGGCGACAGGAAAATTCTTAAGTAACTTCAGATGTAATATAGCATAAAAGAAAATTGTATGGACTCAGTTTTACAAATACGGAACAATAGAAGCATGGAACTTTTCGGGGCCACTCTTCGTCAGCCACAGTTACAAAAACAAGCAACAAAGACAATAAATACAGAGAAAAAGACAATGGACGCGGCTAACGCGTAATCAAACAAATATAAGATGAGCGATGCAGAACGATGAAAAAAATAAATAAATAAACAACATGGGTGACGCTAGGAAAAAGAACAACAAAAAAGCAAATAAAAACACGAAACCAGAAAGACAGAAATATCAGCACAAGAAATAAAATAAAAAATCCAAAGGAGAAAATGAAGTAACCAAAAAAAATAAATAGTCCTATAGAGCAGAGATAAGGGCATTGAAAACTGCAGCAGAAGTCCTCATGACAAATGCAAGCACCAAGAAACAAGTATAGCTTTTTTCACAAATGCGCTGGCAATGAAGAGGCTAACAGATTGACAAAGGAAGGCAGAAACTACCTTAGCATGATACAAGAATAACGTGTGAAGAGGCCAGGTGTTATCAGCAATAAATACAGAAACGCCCCATGTAGTACCCGGGGGTCTCTGCTAAAGAAAAAGAAAAAAACAGGGCTAGTGCTTCCTCAGGCATGTCGTACAAGGCGACTGATATGAGGTTGTGCATGAGACTATCTACCTCATCATATAAAACATATATCTACAGAAACCATCATTGCAAGAGCATGATAATGCTTGGTACAGACATCCGGCAGAGGGACTGGCTGCAGTGGTGGCTCCATACTTCATAAAGAATGCAAAGTATAATAAATGATGAAACAGGAACAAGTGGGAAGAGAGCATCCAAGCCACCTGAAGAAAAAAAAATGATGCATATTATAAGCTCAACACGAAGTAAACAAACGGTAATCTTCTGAGTACGCACAGGCCACAAAAACTGAGATACCATCTATTCAAGAAGGTAAAGTTAGAAACTATTGAGTGTAACTGTGGCACCGGTAAATTGCCGCTGCTGAACATCTGATGTAGCAGTATTCAATAAGTGATGAACAATGGCAGCACATATGGCTATCACTGGTACCATTCATGGACAAGCTCTATGGAAATACCAATAACTTTACTCTGACCATAACTTTCTGTTATAATCATAGTCAAGTTAAAGCCCAAAAGTGTAGGAAGCAGAAGAAGAAAAAAGAAGCGGATGGTGTACCTTTCTTCAATGGTTTCACTTATCTTTAGTCTCAGGAGACTAATTTGCAAAGAAGCAGGACCTTTGAGGTGTAAATGAGTGAGCCGTCTGGAGATACCAGTAACTTTACTCTGACCACAGCTTTCTGTTAGCATAGTCAAGTTGGAGCCTAAAAGTGTAGGAAGCAGAAGAAGAGGAAAAAGCTGATAGTGTAACTTTCGACAATGATTTCAATTATCTTTAGTCTAAGTAGATTAATTTGCAAGGAAGTAGGGTCTTCGAGGTGTACATGAGTGAGCCGTCTGGAAATACCAATAACTTTACTCTCACCAAAGCTTTCCTGTAAGCATAGTCAACTTGGCACCTGAAAGTGTACGAAGAAGACGAAGCAGCGGATACTGTACCTTCCGACAATGGTTTCTCTTATCTTTAGTCTAAGTAGATTCATTTGCAGAGAAGCAGGGTCTTCGAAGTGTAAATGAACCAGTCGTCTGCTTTAATGCTGTTGTCTAAAAACCTGGTCGTGGCCGACGAGTTAACGAAATGAATTTCGATTGCGCTGATGAATATTGAAAAGTGTCAGGAGTAAGTGAAATAGTGTTCTCTTTCCAACATTTCCATTTCGTCCGGCACTTTTGTTCCGTTATCATTCTTACTATAATATGTACCATTGTCTATCTGTGTTGTATCTAAAAATGTATGTCCGCCTGTTCATATATGTGTGTGTCTATGTGTTCCCTATCTGTACTTCTGCAGTGGTAATTATGGCAGAGTGGTTAAAGCGTTGGTCTCTCGCGGCTAAGGTACCGTGTTCGAAACAAGTTGACGTCACGCTCCAGTCTATCCAGCTGTAACTGGGTACCTGACACAGCTCTTGAATTAGGGAAGGCAAAGACAGCGATGGAGGTAGCTGGTCACCCCACCTCTTGAAGCTGGACCTAGTACAATGAAGTTTCTAACACTTCGCACCTTTACGGCAGTATCTGGTTGGTACTACATTACCTGTCATGGTAATTAAAGGGGGAAAAAAAGAACCGAAGGAAATTGGAATGACACCAAATTAGCTTCATTTCCCCACCGCCCATCTCGGTAGAGAGTCTGCCCTTTTCAACCTAATTTTTATTTATAATTAGGGTATTCAGTGTAAACATTTTTCCATGGAGTGTATTTTTTTGTAAATGCCAAAATATTATTTACCATTATCTGTCCTTGGTGCTAGTTGTTTACAGGACACTTTGTTGTTTGCTTATTTCTGCTCGGTTAACAGTGTGATCACGTGTTTGTTGGGAGTTTTCACGTCTTGGCTAGTTTTTAATCCTGCTGTGTTTTTGTTTTCCTGGTAGAACTTAGTTTTGTCTGATGAAGCTGCCAACCACATGCAAATAATCCTTCTTAGAACTTAGTTTTGTATGATGAAGCTGCCAACCACATGCAAATAATCCTTCTTAGAACTTAGTTTTGTATGATGAAGCTGCCAACCACATGCAAATAATCCTTCTTAGAACTTAGTTTTGTATGATGAAGCTGCCAACCACATGCAAATAATCCTTCTTAGAACTTAGTTTTGTATGATGAAGCTGCCAACCACATGCAAATAATCCTTCTTAGAACTTAGTTTTGTATGATGAAGCTGCCAACCACATGCAAATAATCCTTCTTAGAACTTATTGAGCCGCGGTAGCACAGTGGTTAGTGCACTGGCTTCTTAGCTCGGTGGTCCATGGTGTGACGGTATTGCCTCCCCTGCTGTGCAGTAGTGGTCCAACAGTGGCCAAAACTCAGGTGTATCTATTATAGGCTTCAATGGAGTCTATCTTTACACAAGATTACTCTTGGCAGAAATGTAGATAGAAGAGTAGTAAAGCTTCTATCACATCGGAGTCTTCACAAGATATTCAGATAAGCGAAAACAATGCTGGCTGTTACTGAGCACGTTAGTTCTGTAATCTGCCGATACCTTTTATGAAGAATTTAAGCAATGGTTTATTCTAGCTCGTTAAGCCCCTACCCCTGAGTTACTCAGTGTAATTATTATTATAATATAGCTCTGTTTAGAGTGTGTGTTTAGTAACTTTGACTGAGACAAACATGTAGTACATTTAAAATGATTGAATCGAAGTTAAATTTGTAATATTACAAATAACAAAATTTAATAATCACTAAGTTTAACAGTTTAAAAGATAGGAATAATAGTTATTTACAAAATAAAGTTTTCATCACTCGGGTGTTGGTTTTTTGGAAAAGAAGTTCAAGTGGCAGCATATATGTTAACTTAGCTGCCAATGATGATTCTAATCCTCCTCCTGATGGGTAGGTTTTCTGTACACTGCTGTCACTCGTCTCTAGTCAACGTTCAGGCGCCGCACGTTCCCACTACGTCAAGGAGTAACGGCCAAGCTGGTCCTGCGTCTGTCTATAAGACCTTCTTACAATGGCGTCTCGCACAACGTCAGTCCACTTCTACCTTCACTTGGTTCCAGAGATAGTACTTTCTGCTGGTACCACCAATAACTGGTAATAGAAATAGAAACGAAACGCTCTTCTGAGTATGACGTTTTCCGACACATAGTTATGTGGCCCCTCCCCTCCCTCTCTTTTCTATTCTACCATCCCATGTCAGAATTTACCTTCGATGAGAATTAAATTTAATCCCTCGGGATAAAACTTCCTGTACATTTAAACTGAATAGCTTTAGCTTTGCATTACATTTAAATGAAAATATTAAAAGTACAGATATAATATCTTTTACATTGACATCTCCACTGTTTGAAAAGCGTTCACCATATAAATTCATTTATGTTTCATTTACATTTACACTTGTGCTTGAAACTTCTATTAATTTTAATATGAATATGTTTTTTCGTTTACGTTTACACTGAGTGAAAAACTTTGAAACTGTAAATATTACTCTTAGAATGTACATCATTTCTTTATATCTTTCCCTCCCCTGCTCCATATGAAACCTGGAACTACTTTATGCTTTTTAGTTCTCTTTACGAAACTATCAATAAAGCAATCACCAGCCCGTGCAGTGGTGGTTCATGAATCATCATTTTAGATACTGAGGTTGCCAGCCTCAAATGACTTTGACATCCAATAGCGAGTCTCCAATAAAAGGTCCGGTTAAAGAACGGAATTCTGAATCTAGTCTTCACTCTGGCGAGGTCACATGTTGTCTTGGCGAGCGTGAAATTCACAGTAAAATAAAACTGCGAAATGGTCAGAGTATATTCCCTCTCTTCCCACGCCTTTGTTTATTATAGAGTTAAAAAAACGCTCCAGTCATATTCAAACAGGTCGGGTGTGGTACTTTCAAAATATTTCCGACATGGACAAAGTTTGCAAACGTCACGTCTCCCATATATATGGCAATATTATGTCCGATGCTCCATGTGTACAACCTTCCAACACACATCTGTCCATCATAATATTGTGACCCTGATTTTCTGGTGTAATGACTCAGAGATGGTCGCTAGTCACCTGTGTTTCGCCAGACAAACAAATCTGGTTCTATTCAGCACTCCTGCCCAACACAAGCTTGGATAAACAAGCACCGTCGCTTGAAAAGTTGGTCAGACAGATTATGCGATAAAATATCGTCGCTGACCGTCTAATAACCTGGCGTAACTTAACACGTCTTCGTGAAGCGTGAATGCGACACAATAAGATAAAAATTACTCCCGTAGCAAATACTGCCATAGGGGAGTGGCGTGTTAGAGGCTTTCCCCATGCTTTGTCCAGCATAAAGAGTAAAATGTATGAAAGGGAAAATTGAAATGCCAAAAAAGCGGTCGGAGAGAAAAATGAAGAAGAAATGATACTGCCGTAGGGATGGAGGTGTGAGAGATCACACAAAAGGACAGGGACAGACATTTCGTCACACATGGTTCGATCCCCAGTTGAGGTGGGATTTTTTAGATCGCAAACGGCTCCGGCATCGACCCAACCTAATGAATTGGGTACCAGAATAACTCTGGAAAGGTTAAGGCGGCTTTTGTAATGCTGACCAGATCACCTCTAGTGTGCCGATGGTCAAGAAAATACGGGCCTAACACCGTATTCCCAATATGCCTCAATGGACATGTAACGAGATCCTTTACCTTTATCTGTTTTAGAACTTATTGCGACATAGTCATTATAATTGTCCCATGGAGCCACCACTGCCGATGCCCCCCCCCCCCCCCCCTTTTTGTTTTTGTTTTTGAAGAAGCCTACACCAAAACACATACTTTTGCAATGGTGGATTTTGTACAATTTGTTTTACATAATAAGGTTGCCACCCTCATACACAGTCTTATATATGTTATATGTTGCCTTTTGCGACATTCCTGAAGTAGCGGTAGTGCAATTCTTTCTTTGTACATGATTAGTATATATATATATATATATATATATATATATATATATATATATATATATATATATATATATATATATATATATATATATATATATATATATATATATATATATATATATATATATATATATATATATACGCGTGCACTGGTGTCAAACACACACTCACACACACTTTCAAATAGAGACTCATTACAGCCAACCTTATTTGTGCCCTTGACCCTTCAGTTTATGGTAGGATCAGTGTTTCTCAAACTTGCCCCCTTGGCTTCTAGACCCCTTTCCCTGCATCGCCCCTCCATTTCCCTGCATTACATAATACAAACTGTAGAGTGGAAGATAAAATCAACTGCTAATTAAAAACAATGACGCCTAATTGCTCTATTTATTCAATTCTAGCATAGAGCTACAGATAAGCTTTTACTTAAAAGATGGATTTTTTTATAGACAACTTATTAAAATATTTTAAAAAACAAACGTAAAAATGTTTTTTTTTTTCGCTAACGCAGTAAAGGCAATATTTGAACAGGACAAAGCATTTAATTACCAAATATTCCCCATACCCTCTTGACAAGCATCTCTCACCCTATGGCACCCGTTCCCAAGGGGTGGGAATCTCTACTATAGGGTGTATGAGAAACTGGGAAGAGCGAAGATAGGGAGAAGCTATGAGTTAGGGCTTGTTCAGGTCACATTCACTTTTTAAGTGCTCACGTCAGGGTCTTGTATAATCAAACAGCTTTTACATGGAAGCGTTATACTTACTTACTTAGTCGTTCCTCTTTTACCGTGAAGTGTAGAGATTTGGAAGAGAGAGCGCCATACTATCCTATCGGCTGTCTTCCTCCTGGCATGGTTCCATTCTAGTTCCCAGTCCTTCAAAGATTGTCTAATGTTGTCCTCCCAGCGGACTCTGGGTCGTCCTGGAGGTCTGGATCCCTGGCTCTTAGTTTCCCATGCTTGTCGTGGTAGCCGATCTTCTCCCATTCTGCAGACATGGCTAAACCATCTTAACTGGGACTGTTCTACTTCGGTCTGTGTGGTAAAGTGGGATGTTATAAATATTTATAGGGGACTTAGTGTACTGACTGAGATCAGCTGTGAAGGTATCTATATCTAATAAGAGTAGTGTATTATAGATAACCTTACTTACTGCCACATATGTATGCCTCAGTCAGAATTATTCTGGAGTAGTGTGATGACTACGTTATATGTCTAGGGTATGTGTATGATGAAGTGTAAGTCATAACAACAACAGACAGATAAACAATTTAATTTATTCCACCACACTTGACAACACTGTGACACTCACATACATAAAACACTCTAAGAGGATATCTTAAAGGAGTCACTGATAACTTTTCAAATAACAATATGTATTCATTGCTGTCATGAATGTATATGTGTCCTGATTCAAATACAAAGGGAACCAGGAATCACAATCAATTTTAATTACAAGTTATATGTAGAGAATTTATTAATATGATTCTTGTAGTGACATATATTATAAATGGTATCCTATGTGTCAGTTGTGTGGTGGTAATATGAGGTAATACTGGTTTTGTTTTGTTCAAGCTCTGTTGGTATTTGTCATCATGACTTCAATAGTTTGTTTCTATGGGAACTAGTATTGGAGATGTTCTCAGTTCCTGGTATTAAAACAATTTAATTCCCTTCTTAATTTTAGTTTATACTGTCATTTTAAGATGGGGGTACATAATGTTGAGCTCAGCTGGCCACATCAGCTTATCTTGCGTGATGGCGGCAGGAAAAGACTCCTCTGCTCGATTTCTCCCCTGTGCTCTGGAGACACCTCACTGATAGCTAAATGGACCAAGGAGTATGCTGTCCGACTCTGGATTCAGCAAAGCTCTGACCAGGTGCTGCTCAATAACTTTAAGACCACGGTCCCTGAAACAAGAAGGTTGTACCTTCTACGTCAGAACTAATTTACACTCTAGTTCTACACTGAGCACAATACATCACAAACATTGAGTTCAGAGCGGTTGGCCAACTGTCAGCTTCATCTGAAATACCTTATACCAGTATTTCCCTCCCTAATGGTTACTACGCCTCTGCAATTCCAGCATTATTTCTTTCTAGTTAATAATCTAGGTGTCAGTGTACTGTTTTGCCATTCCATGCAGTTTTACTTTCCTCCGACACCTTCTGTTCAGGCTGGAGCCTATAGGCTTTACATCATGTTCGCTACTGAACCACACATATATACAGACATAAATTATCAATTTACATTCAATTTTCATTAAAAGATATTGAATATTTCAAGCTTACCACAATTCATGGAAATAATAATAAACAGTTTCGTTGACCGGCAATGAATATAGCACAACTCCGATCTGCCGATGTCCCAGGCTTTATTTTATAAAAAATATACACTGGTGCTCAACGTACTGCTTCTTAGTAGGTTTATTACAAGATGTGGCGATGAACAGACGCTCTGAATTGTGTATATTCGCAGCTCTAACCAATGAAACCCTGTCCACACATCTTTTCAAAAAAATACTCCTACTCCCGTTTCCCCTGACAACGAAAGATAGTATTTATAGTCCGACCAATCGTGTTTAGTCTTTCATTTGTTGCGCTCCAATCACATAGGAGTTAACATGGTAGGCTATTTCCGTACGTAATGTTTTTTCAAACACGTTATAAAAAAAATTTTATGAACAGAAATGATTTCATGCTGTCAGGCACCCCCACTATTTTATTTTGGCCATAACTTGGTAATTCCTAGACTATTTGCGTAACGTTTTACATATTCTTTGTCAGCAAACCCTAAGGAACCCAAATATATATATTTAATAGAGCTAATATGCTGCGTTCAAAATATGCAATTTCTTCTACCTCCTGTTTCGAAGATGTGCTGTCTGGGTACTGTAATGTTTTTCCAAGAAATACAGCACACGTTTCATTGAAGAAAGCGGGTAATAATACAGTAGGCTTTTACTATCAACGTGAAAGCGTTACAATTTGCCGACGAAGTAGAAAACAAGGGGGATTTCGAGTACAGTCATTGTGACAGCACTGTTCTTTACCATTCTTCTTTCCTTTTATTAAATTTATTTGTTAGGCTTTGCATTTACGTTTTAATTTATATATGGGGATTAGAATAATTCACGACACAATCTCCCCTCTTAAAACAGACATTATATGTCAGTCCTTTATTCTATATACACATAGAGAAATTTATTATTATTTCTGGGGTTTACGGTGATTCTCATCACACGGATGGCGGCTTAAAAAATCCGCTCCCAAATTTGTTTTTCCAGATATATACTCAATGCTAAAATTATAGGGAGCCAAAAGCAAGGACCATCGGAGTAACCTAGAGTTCTCATGTCTAGCCTGGGCTAGAAACGATAAAGGTTTGTGATCCGTTTGCAACTTAAATGCCTTCCCATACAGATAAATATTGAATTTCTTTATTGCCCATATTACTGCAAGACATTCTTTTTCGCTAGTTGAGTAGTTGATTTCAGCTTTATTCAATTTTCTGCTAGCATATGCCACTGGGCTTAATTCCCCATCCAATGCATCTGATTTCTGTAGTAGAGTTGCACCTAACCCAATATTACTGGCATCCGTCCTTATTATGAATTCTTGACTTAAGTCAGGTAATTTCAAAATAGGTTTACTTGTGAGCTTTTCCTTCAATTCTTGGTAAGCCATTTCACATTGTGGTGTCCATGTAATGCGATCTGGATGTCCTTTACGTGTCAATCAGTTAACGGTGCACATATGGAATTAAAGTTTTTGATATACTTCTGGTAGAAACCACATAATGAGACAAAGGATCTCACGTCCTTCTTGGTTTGTGGTCTCGGGGCTTTCTTTAGTTTCTCTAAATTCTTTGGGTCAGGGGTCATGTTTCCCTGATAAACTGTGTGTCCCAAAAATTCCAATTCTTTACATCCAACGCAACATTTGATTGGTCGGGCTGTTAAATTTGCTTCCCTAAGTCGATCAAACAGCATCTTCAGAGAGTCAATGTGTTCCTCAAATGTTTCTGTTGCTATAAGGATATCATCCATGAAATTTGTTATACATGGATTATTCAGAGGGTCCAATAACTTTCTCATCATTCTAGAGAAGACACTAGGCGCATTCTTCAATCCAAATGGCAATCTATTAAACTCATAGTGTCCTTCTGAGGTACTAAAAGCTAGGTATGGTCTAACCTCAGGCTTTACTGGAATCTGATAATATCCTTTACTCAAATCCACCTTTAAGAAATATTTAGCTTTATTTAGTCTGGCAAACAGCTGATTTGTATCCGGCAATGGATCCACCTGTCCTTCTGTAATAGCATTCAGTCTCCTGTAATCTATACAGAGTCTATGTTCTCCAGAGGGCTTCCTTAAGAGTACAACACCGGAACTATATGAGGATTCACTGTGCGAAATAATTCCTTCCTTCAACAGATAGTCTATCTCTTCCTTCAAAGCTTTCTCCTTAGCAAACGGAATCGAATATGGTTTCATACAGACAGGTGTGGGGTCTATCAGTTTCATATCATATTCCAATAGGTTTGTATGCCCTGGTCGGTCTGTTAACACCTCTGCATGATTATTTAGAACCTGTTGCACTCTCTCTTTCTGAGTTTTTGTTAAATGTGTACTGATTTTAACCTGTGCTGCTGTCTCACAGGGGTGTAATGGATATTCAAATGATGAAAGTGGTTCCTTTTTCATCTCCATGGCGATGGACAAGGTCAACAAGTGTGTCTCTTCCTGATGTTCTCTTTCCAAATATTTCTTCAGGAGATTCACATGATAGATTTTTTCTTTCCCCTTCTTATCTATCTTATAATTTGTTCTAGACACCTTCTCTAAAACTGTATATGGACCTTGCCATCCAATCTGTAACTTATTCTGACTCCCGGGGAGAAGAAGCAGTACCTTCTCTCCCACAGCCAAATCTCTGTCTTTCGCCTTCCTGTTATAATAGGCAGCATGTTTCTTCCTGGCTTGTTTCAAATTTTCATTGGCAAGTTTCCAGCCAGTTTTTAAACGAGTGGTCAGCTCATTCACATATTGGTATGAAGATGTAATGTTTTCCTCTGCCTTTTCATCAGTCCACGTTCTTAACAAAGCTACATATGGACCTTTAATTTTGTGGACCTATTTGTCCATGCACCGGTATGGTCTCTTCCACTCGAAGCTCTATAGTGATGATTTTTCTTCCCAGACTTATCATGCATAAAACGACTGCTACCAATTTTTCTTTTGGGGCTTTCTCCCCACTTAAAATTCTTGATGAGAGATTTCCTCTCTACATCCTCTTCCTCCAGTTTGTTTAAGTCCGATTGAGGGATTTTCGGCTTATCCTGGGGTAAGACATCTTTTTGCACTCTCCGCATAGTGGCCATTGTAAAACAGTTAAGTGAAGCTTGTCCGTGAAAAGGGGCTTCCCATTCCCTTTGGTCCACCTTATCAAATTTATATCTCTTTGTATTTTCAGGCCTACTTTTGCCCCTTGGCGTGTCCAGGTCCTGATCAATGTTCCCACTTGTGGGTGTTCCCTCATGTGCTATGCTACACCTTTCTACAAAATTCTCAATGTCCCATCCTGCTTTGGGCCAATAATAATTGTGAGCCACCTTTTGAATGATGGTACCTATTTTCTCATGGTCCCCATCTGGTTTCACATGTAGGCTCCTTATTAAGTCTGCCCTATATCTTTTAGGAAGTACCAGCTGTCCCTGACCTTTAGATCTAGCTCCAGTCTTCCTATACATCAACTTGTTTTTCATGTAAAAATCTCCCTTGCCTGGAGTTGTACGACAAGTTGACAATTTCCTGAAACAAGGCTTGAGTGTTTTATCCCCAGCCTGTGCCTTCCTCATCTCTTCTGGAGTGGTATCCAACATAATATCCTCCTCCTGTCTTGAGGTCGACCTGACCTGAAGGGTTGCCATGTACACAGGTTTCCTTCTACAATGGTCAGTGTCATGATTGTTCATCTTACAATTTTTACACCACCTTTTTCCTTGGTTGAAAGATTTTCTTTCATCATATTTCCTTTCATCGAATTGTGGGAATTTATTTTTATTTTCATACCGTGGCCTATCAAACTGGTGCTTACCTTTGTTTTGATCCCTAGGATCAAATTTATTAAAGTTCTGTGGTGCCCTAAAGTTATCCACTTGTTTCTTTTTATTACCTGTTACCTCTGCTTGAGCTGCTTGATACCTTTCAGCAACATTTAGCAACTCACCCAGCCTCTCTGCACCTTGTTCCATGAGAAACTTTCTCAGGTCTGGAGCCATGGACTCTCTTAATTGCTCTATAAGGACCATTTCCTTATGATCTTGGGTTTTCCCCAGAGAAGTCCATTTCTCCAAGTATGTCTCTATTCGTGCAGAGAACTGGTGATAGGTTTCACCTGACAGGAGTTTAGCATTCCTAAATTTTTTCCTATAAAATTCTGCATTCTTTTCATATCTTAACAAAAGAGCCTGCTTTAGCATGTCATAATTTTCCTGATCACTTCTGCTCATTTTTGCAAAAACTTCATAAGCTGCCCCACGAAGTCCCTGAGATAACTTTAAGCTCCACCTTTCTCTCTCTAACCCATATGTGGTAGCTAATAGTTCATACCTATTTAGATAGCTCTCTATATCATCGTCTTTCTCAACAAAATGATCTAAATGAAAATTCATAGCTGAGGTTGAGGCTCCTTGGCTAGCAGTGGCATCCGAGGCAAAGGGACTGGCGCTATTTTCAGGAGCATGGCCTTGAAACTCAAACTCCCTTAGTCGTAACTCATGTTCCCTTTGTAATCTTTTATCTTCTGCTTCCCTTTCTGCAGCTAATCGCTTGTCTTCCCTTTCTGCCGCCTGTCTTCTTTCCTCGGCTTCCAATGCTTTAGCCTCTTTGTCAGCCTCAATCTGCAACCTTTTAGCCTCAGCCTCAATCTGCAACCTCTTAATCTCTTTTTCAGCTTCTATTCTCTTATCTTCGGCCAATCTTTCAGATTCTAATTTTCTTTCGGCCTCTTTTTCTAATCTTCTTTCTTCCCGTTCAATATATTTGTCACATTCAGCAGTGACATAAGAAATCATAATTTGCCCGTCCATTCCTAACTCTTTCGCAGTCTGTACAGCAGCAGATCGAATATTTGCCAGATCGGCCATTGTCTAACAGATAAATGTCTAAAATAATCAACTAAACAATTGTATCTATGACTAATTAACTTAGGACAACACAGGCACTGTGAGCTCAACCTTATTTATTTTCACCCAAGGATACCATTTAATTCTTATTATTCCCTGAAGTGAGTTACCCCCAATATTTGTAATAGGGAAAGATTCAAAATCCCGAGGGCGAGACCCCAATATATGTGGTAAAGTGGGATGTTATAAATATTTATAGGGGACTTAGTGTACTGACTGAGATCAGCTGTGAAGGTATCTATATCTAATAAGAGTAGTGTATTATAGATAACCTTACTTACTGCCACATATGTATGCCTCAGTCAGAATTATTCTGGAGTAGTGTGATGACTACGTTATATGTCTAGGGTTTGTGTATGATGAAGTGTAAGTCATAACAACAACAGACAGATAAACAATTTAATTTATTCCACCACACTTGACAACACTGTGACACTCACATACATAAAACACTCTAAGAGGATATCGTAAAGGAGTCACTGATAACTTTTCAAATAACAATATGTATTCATTGCTGTCATGAATGTATATGTGTCCTGATTCAAATACAAAGGGAACCAGGAATCACAATCAATTTTAATTACAAGTTATATGTACAGAATTTATTAATATGATTCTTGTAGTGACATATATTATAAATGGTATCTGTCACGTAGGGTTTATATTCATTTAATTTCCTACATCTTCTTCCTATTCTTTCACCCGATTCTCTCTTTTATTATCTCTGTATTTCTTTTTTTTTCCTGTATATTTTTCATCTATTCGTTTTGCGAATATTATTTTCATATAATTCGCAAACTTTACCTGTTTTCCTTTCTCTAAAACTGAGAATCGCACCTGGGTGGTATTGCGTACATGTCAGTCGCGCTGGTCGGACGATAGGCGTGAATTTACAGCATTCGCTAGACATTCGTCTGAGGGTCTCTGGCCTGGGGCGTGAAAATTCACCCGAGGGACATGGAAAGTAGACAGAGAGTCTGCATTTCAGTAAACGCATGAGGTTTTTCGTCAGAAAAATCCCGGCTTAGCGTGAAAATCCACTCCGCACTGCAGACGGTGGTCTGAGATTTGCAACTCATGCAAGCCCTCGGCCACTGATGGCTGTTACGTCACGCGATAAGCGGACGAAGGTGTTATACGGACAGGGGAGACTATTTCGCTTGGCGAAATAAGATTAGGATCCTGTGTCCGATTTTAAAGATATTGGCCAAGTTTGAAACTTTAATTTCATTCTCGCTCATAGACTCACAGTAGATAGGTTGCTCGTAAACAGAATAGCTGTTAGCGAAGATCTCAGTTTGTTTCGGCAATTTGTCGAACTTCTAGACTTCCAGAAATACTTTCAGCATTTTATTCTTAAGTTGTGCGACTACCTGTAATTCTGTGGTTGAGGTAATTAATATGATAGATATATAGATTTTGTGAGTGTTAAAGTGTTAAATCGCTTAATTCATTTTAATCTATTTCTTTAGCGCAGAAGAGAAATAAAGTGGTAGGCTATTATATTTTCTAGGGAAGCATTCAGTGGAAAGCAGAATAAAATTAAAATTTCTAGCTTATAACGGCAATTGTAGCTATTTATGAATTTAATTTAACTGCTAATACTCAGTCGAGTGTATTTTTCTAAACTAACGTATAAACTCTAGAATCGAGCCTCATGAATGGTGACGGAATACGCACGTGTTCCTAATTCATGAGGATTGCTGATTTTTAAATATAACTTACGTCACGGGAAGTTTAAATGATAAGCAAAGCTCTCTGCTTGCAAGTTTAAATGTAAGTTATAACCAGTACAGATTCTGTTTATTATATTATATGTGTTATTTTTCCTCCATACAGTGAAAGTTTGGGGTGACCCTAACTTTACCAGCACCTAGTAGTAGTTTCCATACTTGTGAAGAAATAGACAGTCCTTATTTTGAACCACGTGGGTTTCTTAAGTACCACTGGTCTAAACAGTGCATATGCAACCCGAGTTAGCCAGAAATACTATATCCCAATAACGGGTTTTCAAAGACTGTAATGATAAATACTGGACCTTGGAGCCAGATCTTAATTTCTTCTAGAAAAACTCTACGTAATTTTTCTGCCTGGTGGCGCGAAATACTTCAAGTATTAACTAACATTTCCCGACTATATATATATATATATTTTTGTGGACAAATCTGTGGTGTGACTAAAGTGAATCCTATACTGAGGGAAGGCACCGACCTGACATTCATCATTTCTAGAAACCTACGCTCTTGACACTGTGCTCTGCTAACTCCCGCGCCTGGAATAATTGTTCGGTGACTTAATCAGACATTTGAACAAATTTGCACACCCAAGTAGTCGTTCCCGGAGACTCCGAGTTAAATACGTCTTTTGGAACTGGGGACTTCTTGGCAGAAGACTGCATTTTTTTGAGTCTGTGTGAAAATCTAAAATCAGTGTGTTCCAAGAGGCAGCGAGCAAAGTCGTGAGTACATGTATGAGAGGCCATGGCGGAATGAATGAGTGTACGCTGGTTTGAGTGATATTTTCACTATTATATCTTTGACACCCTGTTGCTGTCCTAATTTTTTTTTTCAATCTGCATAATTTGTTGCTAAGGCTAGAGTTCTTGTGTTTTTGTCTTAGGTTAAATCAGATTTTTTTCAAACTCTGTGCATATAATTACGAGATAAAACAAAGAAAACTCTTAGACTCAAACCCTATGTATCTGTGACTCGGGCGCCATCATCTGTTCTCTTAACGGGGCCGGGCTAAACCTAGAGTTAACACTATAACGGGGCTATCATCCTTGCAACATTTCCTTGAATTTTTATGACTATGTGTATATGTATTTTCCTTGATGTACTTTCTTTGATGTTGTGAGCCGATTTTTCCTGATATTAAAATCGCTCTTGAACTTAATAATAGTGTTTGGTCAGCTCGTTCTAGATATATATGTATCATTGTTATAGTTTTCCCACGTCTGTGTGTTTACCTGTCGTCACGTGTATGTGCGTGCCTGTGAGTGATAGAAATATACGTAATATGTATATTGGTGTAGTCTGTCTGACGCTGTAACAACTGTTGTAGAAGATAGGTGAGAGAGAGAAGAATTCTTTTCGCTTTCAGAGACAGCCACTATATCAAAATCTATCATCTCACGTGTGTGGAAATTCTATTACCTTTCACTAACTCTCACTGAGTCTATCACCTATTCAAACCTATTCAGAAGGGACCAAACCTAGTCTTAATTCTCCTATCGAAAATCTACGACAGTATCCTATGTGTCAGTTGTGTGGTGGTAATATGAGGTAATACTGGTTTTGTTTTGTTCAAGCTCTGTTGGTATTTGTCATCATGACTTCAATAGTTTGTTTCTATGGGAACTAGTATTGGAGATGTTCTCAGTTCCTGGTATTAAAACAATTTAATTCCCCTCTTAATTTTAGTTTATATTGTCATTGTAAGATGGGGTACATAATGTTGAGCTCAGCTGGCCACATCAGCTTATCTTGCGTGATGGCGGCAGGAAAAGACTCCTCTGCTCGATTTCTCCCCTGTGCTCTGTAGACACCTCACTGATAGCTAAATGGACCAAGGAGTACGCTGTCCGACTCTGGATTCAGCAAAGCTCTGACCAGGTGCTGCTCAATAACTTTAAGACCACGGTCCCTGAAACAAGAAGGTTGTACCTTCTACGTCAGAACTAATTTACACTCTAGTTCTACACTGAGCACAATACATCACAAACATTGAGTTCAGAGCGTTTGGCCAACTGTCAGCTTCATCTGAAATACCTTATACCAGTATTTCCCTCCCTAATGGTTACTACGCCTCTGCAATTCCAGCATTATTTCTTTCTAGTTAATAATCTAGGTGTCAGTGTACTGTTTTGCCATTCCATGCAGTTTTACTTTCCTCCGACACCTTCTGTTCAGGCTGGAGCCTATAGGCTTTACATCATGTTCGCTACTGAACCACACATATATACAGACATAAATTATCAATTTACATTCAATTTTCATTAAAAGATATTGAATATTTCAAGCTTACCACAATTCATGGAAATAATAATAAACAGTTTCGTTGACTGGCAATGAATATAGCACAACTCCGATCTGCCGATGTCCCAGGCTTTATTTTATAAAAAATATACACTGGTGCTCAACGTACTGCTTCTTAGTAGGTTTATTACAAGATGTGGCGATGAACAGACGCTCTGAATTGTGTATATTCGCAGCTCTAACCAATGAAACCCTGTCCACACATCTTTTCAAAAAAATACTCCTACTCCCGTTTCCCCTGACAACGAAAGATAGTATTTATAGTCCGACCCATCGTGTTTAGTCTTTCATTTGTTGCGCTCCAATCACATAGGAGTTAACATGGTAGGCTATTTCCGTACGTAATGTTTTTTCAAACACGTTATAAAAAAATTTTATGAACAGAAATGATTTCATGCTGTCAGGCACCCCCACTATTTTATTTTGGCCATAACTTGGTAATTCCTAGACTATTTGCGTAACGTTTTACATATTCTTTGTCAGCAAACCCTAAGGAACCCAAATATATATTTTTAATAGAGCTAATATGCTGCGTTCAAAATATGCAATTTCTTCTACCTCCTGTTTCGAAGATGTGCTGTCTGGGTACTGTAATGTTTTTCCAAGAAATACAGCACACGTTTCATTGAAGAAAGCGGGTAATAATACAGTAGGCTTTTACTATCAACGTGAAAGCGTTACAATTTGCCGACGAAGTAGAAAACAAGGGGGATTTCGAGTACAGTCATTGTGACAGCACTGTTCTTTACCATTCTTCTTTCCTTTTATTAAATTTATTTGTTAGGCTTTGCATTTACGTTTTAATTTATATATGGGGATTAGAATAATTCACGACAGTCTGCAGGGGTTGGGTTTTAAGGCCTTGGTGTATCGTCTAGTTGTGGACCATGTCTCTTCTTGTTACTTCAGTCACCTTCCTCAGATACCTCATTTCTGAGGTTTGGATCTGGCTTCTGTGGATTGTAGTCATTGCCCATGACTCGCAACCATACGTAAAAACTGGGACATAGGTGGAGCGGTATACAGCCATCTTCGTCTTCTTGCAAACTTCTCTTTTGCTGAGGAATCCTCGATTTATGGCCTGAAAAAGTCTCCCAGTCGCTGTTTTTCGGATAGCCAACTCTTCTTTGATGCCCCCCTTCCGGTCTATGACAGCTCCGAGGTATTTAAAGTGGTCGACCTGCTGTAGGACCTGTTCTCCCAGCATAATCTGATGCTTTCTTTCCTCTCGTGATATCACCATGGTTTTTGTTTTACAGCTGCTGATGACCATCCGTCTCTTCTCCAGTTCTTGCTTCCAGACTTGCAGGTTGGATTGAAGATGTGCCTCTGATTTAGCAATCAGGGCAACATCATCAGTAAATGCCAGCTCTGAAATACAGACCTGTCTCCTCTTCCAGTACCCCACTGAATACTTTCTTGTCCTCTCCCCACATGCCTTGATGACATCGTCCGTGAGGAGTATGAAAAGATAAGGTGACAGCAAGCGTTATATTTAGTAATATTGTTGAATTTAGCCTGTAAAATCCTGAACCACACCCTGATTACTGAACGCGCACCTCCCGCCCATTTTCCCTTATCGCCCCTTGGATCCTCCAAATGCACCCAGGAGGCGGTACCGCACACTTTGGGAACCACTGCTGTAGATCATAAGTCTTAAATTCTTGAATAAGTTTACGGCAAGTCCTGCTGTCCCGCGTCATCTTGTTAAGCTCTTCCCATGTGTTGTTTTTAAGCTCTTCCCATGTGTTGTTTTTAAGCTCTTCCCATGTGTTGTTTTAAGCTCTTCCCATGTGTTGTTTTTAATCATTCTTACGTAAGTCTCCAGTTCCCTTCCCCTTGACTTCCAGACAAAGGACTGCCTTGTTATGCTATTATATGGCTTCCTTTAACGTGGATCGTATCTAACGCCAATATGGCTTTCCTCATTTACTGTTCCACTGGCATTTATCCGCTTCCTTCTTCGGTTCCGCATTGGTAATCTAGTCACATCATTTCAACCCTTCTATTCTACGCAAGCACTCATTTATCTTCTTCTTCTTCGTTCGCCCTGAAAAGGACGGTGGTTGCGTTGTGTCTGTTTGCGCCTAAGCTGTGATATCTGCACCTTTCGGTCGACACATCCGACTTCTGCACGGCATTTTTTAAGGACCGGGTTTGCCTTCCCATTTCGATCCATGCTCGCTCAGCCAGCCTGCACTGCTGCAGACTGTTTCCAGGACCACCACGTGGAGGTGGAGCACGGTCTTGACCAGCTCTGGTTCGCTGGTCCTGACGCAGGCAGTCAAGCTATGAGTCGCTGACTGCATTAAGCACTCATTTATGAAAGTCTGTAACTTCTTGGTTGTCTTTTTGATTGTTCTCCATGTTTCAGAGCCATACAATATGATTGTGTTGACATTTCAGAGACAGATTCTTACGTTTTGTATTGGGCTTGATATATCAAACATGAAATTGATTAAATAAACGCGAGCAACAGAGTTGTGTCCCTTCCCTGGAAACAGACAGGAAGTCTGAAAGCAACAAAGTCTGGTATTTACGAGTGACCTTTGTTCGTGGCTGCATTAGTTTATGACGCTATCTTCATAACATTGACGACACGAGATGCAATAACAGTATTTTCAAACCTCGTCCCTCTAACTCCGTATGGAAGTGAGGGAGGAACGGGCAAAGATTTGATAGTCTGGAAATGTCAGGAAAATATTTGTCTATGAAGACAAGATTAAAGATAACATTTGCCATGTCATGATCATCCTCATCGCCTTTCAATTCCCCAAGGAACATAGGCCTTCAAAAACGTATGCCAAGTCTTCCTTCCAGTGCCATCAGCTCAAGGTCGTTCCATGTCTTCCTTCATCCCCTTCATGTCTGTCTCCAATCCCTCATGTCTGCCTCCAATCCCTCATGTCTGTCTCCAATCCCTAATGTCTGTCTCCAATCCCTCATGTCTGTCTCCAATCCCTCATGTCTGTCTCCAATCCCTCATGTCTGTCTCCAGTTCCTCGTGTGTTCTCTGGTCTTCCTCTTACACTCTTACCCTGTGAATTCCAGAACAAGGACTGCCTTGTAATGCTATCAACAGGTTTCTTCAATGTGTGCCTTATCCATCTCCAGCGCCTTCTTCTCATCTCTCCTCCCACTGGCGCTTGCCTGGTTCTTGTCATCAATTCCACATTTGTGATCTTGTCATAGCACTTCACAATAACTGCCATGTAATGAAGAATAAAAGTGGTTGCAAGGACATGTTTAACCACAACTAAATCAAATACTGCCCGCGTGTAGTTAACTCCCCGGGGGGTCTCTGAACAGACAAAGAAAGAACACGACTACAACACCGCCAGGCATGTGACTATTATGAGGTTGGGTATGGGAGGCTGGCAACCTCATCATGTCAAACAAATTGCTACAGAACCTACAGCTACAAGAGCATGTGAATGCCTGGTGCAGGCTTTTTGCAAGGAGACAAGCTACGGTGGTGGATTCATGCTCCATTAGGAGCACAAAGAAAAATTGCGATGATGATGAAGTCAAATACTGTATAGTGTCTATGGTGGAAGTCAGATCGGCGCTTTCGTTCTTTGCTAGTACAAGTCTTAAATCGGAGTCGCAAGTCCCTAACGCTGGCTTCACGTCGAGTCGCAAGTCTTGTCCCGGAGTCGAGCCTCATTTTAGATCTAACACTGTTTAAAGCCACAATCGTGCTTTAACGAACATTCACATCGATCACTACAAATAATAATGAAAAATATTAATATATATTTTAATACTTTTACTGTTTTATTTACTGACTTTTTATTCGGCCAAAGTTATTTTTCAGTATTACATTTTAGAAATATTATCTGCTTTAGCATACAATGGAATGGGTGGAATACTACACTTGATCAGCACTAAATCTTAAGCTTAAGCGAGTTTACAGTTTTTGACGACATTCTTTTATTTATACAGAATTAAACATTCTGCTAGTTCTATTAGATACACTGTCTAATAAATTAATTTACTTTGGCATTCAAAGCCAGGCTTAATCAGCACTACATATTCTAACTGCGTTTTCGCATTATCACGACTTACGTTAATCATAAATTATTGGGGCTAATATTGCCATCTTATATTTTCAGACTCAAGGGTCCTTATACATTCTTTATTTCTGCTTTAAATATAACTTTCTAGTTATGCACTATCACACTTGAGTGGCTATACCACATCTTTAAAACACTTTGGCTAAGTGGCCATGCCACACATTTTGAAACACTGCCATTTGGCTTGAAGGCCATACAATGACTCTCGTAACTATGTCTAACACGTCATGCATCGATATAAGCGATCTATTTCATTTATTTATTCAGCCGAGGTGTTACATGGTGCAACCATCCGAATCGAGCTCAAAACAAGATGCTTGCAAACAATGCAACAATCCTCAACAGAAGGGGGGGGGGGGGGGGGGGGGGGGGGGGGTGGGAAATTTCGATGGAAAGGAAGAAACTCACTATTTTACATACTGTTAAAATGATCTAGTAACGACGACTCAGCTTATTTCTTCTTCTTCCTCGTTCGTCCTGAAAAGGACGTTGGTTGCGTTGTGTCGCAGTTTACAGCGAAGCTGCGATATTTGCGCCTTTCGGCCCGACACATCCGACTTCCGCACGGCATTTTTTGGGACCAGGTTTGCCTTCCCTCTTCGATCCCTACTTTCTCGACCAGATTGCAGTGATGCAGCCTGTTTCCAGGACCACCACTTGGAGGAGGAGTATGGTCTTGGTCAGCTCTGGTTCGCTGACCCTGACGCAAGCAGTCAAGCTATGAGTCGCTGACTGCATTCATCTCTTTTCTGCGTCTTCGGTCCCGACTCAGCTTATTTGAACTTTGTTAATTTTTATGTCAATTAGATGAATTGATTTTGCAGACAAAATAAGAAAAGGAAAAGGTAGTCCCATAGCAAATGCTGCCGTAGAGGAGTGAGGTATTAGTCTCTATTGTGCCCGCGTCAGTTACTTGTGCGCAGGTAAATATATTGACAAGAGCTAATTCTGTATACGTTTCTGTTCAAGTGTTTACAGGCCTTCCGCCTGAGATGGAGATTCTTGACTGAAGTTTATTTTTCTTCCCAAGTTCGTCCTTACCCTTTTAGGTTTATGATAAGCAATATCGTATAATGGTTTTCAAATGTTCCAACTGTACGTTCCAAATAAAACACAGCAATGTAGAAAATTCAATCAGAGTTTATTTTGACGTCATTAAACAAGCATTGAAAATTTTACAATGATTTGATCGTTTTCTACGTTCAACAAAATAGTGAGTATATCCACATGGAAATTATATATCCACAAGGAAAAATATATCCAACAGAATAATATAAAAACTTGTCAACTTAAAAATAAACTTGTCTTGATAATCCCAAAGACGAAGTTCACCTAAACACTATAAAACTGCCTAACTAAAATCCTTCTTCTAAATCTAAAAACTATAAACTATGCCCTATCGCCCACATCTGTCCTTTTATACCTTTCCTTCATTTTCCCGCCTTTTTCCACACGTCCCACTCTTTTTTTCACACACGTCACATTTATCTACATTTGCACACGTTTCGCTGTTATTCGACTTTTTCCACACGTTACTCTCTTTCTAAACAATGGGAAAAAACCCAAGAATTCACAACATTCATTTCACACTTTGTACGGATAACACGCATTGATTATTATTTTCTGAGACAGCTCTACCATGCTTCTCACCGTCGTGACTCCTAACTGAACTTAAAATTTATACTGCGTTTTGTGCAAAAACGTCTTATCTGCGTAACGTCTGTTATTCTTATTCTATGTAGTGTTATAACTCGTATAAATGCTAGTGTATGCCAAGCGGTCACACTATATTAGGTCTCGGTTTTATGAGGTGGGGGTGACTACGTTCCTTCCTTGCAGCCTTTTATCTTCCCACGCGCAAAGTAGAGCCAAGTATCCATGTTTATAGCTGGGTAGACTGGAGCATGTCGCGATCCATTTTGGACCCCACCCCTCGCCTCGAGAAGCTGGTGGTCTCACCACTCTGCCACTCGTAAGATAGTACAATAATGGTCCAGACAGTTATCTGGTTTGGCAATCAAAGCTGCCGTCTTAAGTGCAGGGCATAAAGCACACTTATCACGTACTTAGGACACTGGCCTAATGCCAAGCGGTCACACTATATTAGGTCTCGGTTTTATGAGGTGGGGGTGACTACGTTCCTTCCTTGCAGCCTTTTATCTTCCCACGCGCAAAGTAGAGCCAAGTATCCATGTTTATAGCTGGGTAGACTGGAGCATGTCGCGATCCATTTTGGACCCCACCCCTCGCCTCGAGAAGCTGGTGGTCTCACCACTCTGCCACTCGTAAGATAGTACAATAATGGTCCAGACAGTTATCTGGTTTGGCAACGCTCAACAGCTGCCGTCTTAAGTGCAGGGCCGGATTATCCATAAAGCACACTTATCACGTACTTAGGACACTGGCCTAACAAGGATACTGATAAAGGTGGATTTAAGCTGAAATGATAATGGTGCGCCAGAAAAATGCCAGGTACGTTAGCTCCGTTATAAGATTGACGACCACTTGCCACCCCTATCGACACCTGGTATTAAAGTGCAAGATGTAGGTGTCTTCTCTGATTTAGAATGTTGCTGTGTGTGTTGCAGTAGAACAGTTCACAGGGTACACCACAGGCAACATGACGTGTAGAGTCATAGAAATGGTAACTTCGCTTTAGTTTTATACCATTTATTGCACGCCACAAAACAGTCATGATATTTATGTCATCACCAGCATAGTATAACGAATGCAGCATTCAAAATCATATTAACTGATAGTCATGTAGGATTCAATACTCAATAGTTGTATTGTAAACAGATATCATAAAGTTCTGGTTCGTGAAGCTGTATAAATAATATATATATAACTTCTGCAACAGTGTCAGCTGCAGATCTTCAATGTTCATAGACAACAATAAATGCTCCCTTTCTGATGCTAGCAGATCAGATGTATACAATAAGTCCGTTTACTGTCTGCACGTGAATAGCATACTGGGAATACAGGTCAAACCGACCTTTATAACGTTTCTAAGTCTAACCATCTGACTTGGACGTGATCTCTGATATAACGAATCCTGGAACACAGACAATAGTCTTGTTGGTCTAGAGCGACCCATATATATATAACTAGTTCAGGTATAAAGATACCGGTGGCGAAAAACCTAGTCAAAGTACCTCTCCATTTTGAATCACACCGGCGAGCAAGGAGCGACAAAATGACGAACTTCTAGATGATAGCAAAAAAGTTCGATACAAGAGGAATTACCTTTCTTCGGAAATCAACCACGAACATATGCCTCCAGGCAGGCTTGAATAATACTGGGAAATAGTCTAGTTAGCTAACTAACTCACAAAGACAACGTATTTCCCTCAGAAAATCACAAGACGCAGGTTGCGTCCGCTCGCTACTCAGACCATTTCTAAACTCCCCAGCTGGGCGGAACACACAGAACGAACTCCCAGTTTTTGACATGCGCAGAACTCATCTACGTGAGTATCAATTCACACAAAGCGATTTTAAGAACATTCGAGATAAAAGTCTTACACAGTCGCGCCTTTTATGGTCATGAACAGAAGCGTTAAGACAGGTTACAGACATCTACAACAGTTGACTGATACTACCAAATAAGGAGATATGGTCACGCTTCGTTCAAGAAATTATAGACCGAACGTGTCTCTATACAAGAGAAGGCAAACTCCTAAAAAATTGTAGTCTCAATAACTCGGGTTATGTCCCTTTGACTGTAAAAAACATAATACACATTTCAGTCAAAAAATGACTTTTCTTTCTTTCTTTATTTACGGGGATTACTGTCTGTGTGACACATGTGGGCAGACAAGTGTGATATAATCACTTCCGGTCACTGGGTTAAAAGTAATCATGGATTTATTACATTTTAGACAATATGAGTCTACAAATGCGTTTGTGAGAGTGTATGCAAGACATCATATTAGCATATATGTGAGACGTGACCTTTGGCAAAATTTTTCCATGTAGGGAATTTTTGAAAGTGCCACACCCGACATGTTTGAAATGATTGGATCTTTCTGATTAGATTCATAACAACATTAAAGGGGAATATAGGCTGACAATTTTGCAGTTTTATCTCCCTGTGAATTTCCAGCTCGCCAAGAGCTCAGACCTCGCCAGAGTCAAGACTAGATTCATAATTCCTATTTGTTAACCGGACCTTTTATTGGAGAACCAGATAAGACTTACAAAGCACAGGAAATCTCTTTCAAATTTTAATAAGGAACACCGGGACTAGGAAACTGAAAAAAAACACGGAGTCAGAAGGGATAATCTATTGTAAAATTAAAGACATCCCAGACACGTGTAAGAGAACAATTCGTCTCTTTTATTCATCTGAGCAAACAAGTCTGTAGCCATGATTAGCGTAAGTTGTGATTTACATTTCATATTTTATTACTAACATGTGAACTAACATATATATGTTTATATTACCATGTGAAGTTTAATGTGTGAAACTCGCTATTGGATGTCAAAGTCATTTGGGGCTGGCAACCTCAGTATCCAGAATGATGATTCATGAACCACCACTGCAAGGGCTGGTGATTGCTTTATTGATAGTTTCGTAAAGAGAACAAAAAGCATAAAGTAGTTCCAGGTTCCCTATGGAGCAGGGAGGGAAAGATGAAAGAAATGATGTACATTCTAAGTATAAGACTTACATTTTCAAAACAGTGTAAATGTCCCTATAAACATATTCACTTTAAAATTAATGTAAGTTTTCAAGCTTTAAACCATTGTAAGTGTCTATGTGAAAATATTCATTTTAAATTAATAGAAGTTTCAAACTTTTCAACAAGTGTAAATATAAATGAAACATAAATGAAGTTATATTGTGAACACTTTTCAAACAGTGGAGATGTAAATGTAAAACATATTATATCTGTACGTTTAACCTTTTCCTTTAAATATAATGTAAAGCTAAAGCTATTCAGTTTAAATGTAAATGAAGTTTTATCCCGAGGGATTGAATTTAATTCTCATCGAGGGTAAATTCTGACATGGGATGGTAGAATAGAAGAGGGGGGCACATAACTGTGTCGGAAAACGCCATACTCAGAAGAGCGTTTCGTTTCTATTTCTATTAGCAGTTATTGGTGGTACCAGAAGAAAGTACTAACTCTGGAACCAAGTGAAGGTAGAAGTGGACTGACGTTTTGCGAGACGCCATCATAAGAAGGTCTTATAGACAGACTTAGCCGTTACTCCTTGAACGTTCTGGGAACGTGCGGCGCCGGAACTTTGACCAGAGACGAGGGAGAGCAGAGTGAAAGGAACTGACCCAGCAGGAGAAGAAACTACCATTGGCAGCTAAGTGAAAATATCCGCTGCCAAAAGTGACCTCCTTTATTCAGTTAAATCCCATCCAAGTGATGAAACCTTTTCCATAACTATTCAATTTATTTTCCAACTGTTAAAACTTAAAGTGATTATTAAATTTTGTCATTTGTAATGTTACAAATTTAACTTCGATTTAATCCTTTTAATTGTACTACATGTTTGCCTCAGTCAAAGTTACTAAACACACACTCTAAACAGAGCTATATCTATTATAATAATAAATTCCACTGATTAACTCAGCGGTGGGGGCTTAACGAGATAGAATAAACCATTGCTAAATTCTTCATAAAAGTGTCGGCAGATTATAGAATTAACGTGCTTAACGACAGCCAGCATTGTTTTCGCTTTTCTGCATATCTTATGAAGATTCACATGTGATAGGAGTTTTACTACTCTTCTATCTACATTTCTGCCAAGAGTAATCTTGTGTAAATATAGACTCCGTTGAAGCCTGTAATAGATACTCTTAAGTTTTGGCCACTGTTGGACCACTACTGCAAAGCAGGGGAGGCAATACCGTCACAATGACAAAACTGGGATATTCCCATCTATTTAGCTGTTCTTATCTATTCCACGGGTGCCTGTCATTGCAGGACAGCGCTGAGTGAGAAAATACAAAATAATGTAATGTCGCTACAAGAAAAATGTAAATTGTTTAACTCTTTGTAATATTCTTGGGCCTAATCAATGATTTCACAATCAGAAATTGGAGAATGAAGCTATTTTAAATCAAACATATGATTGTTATTTCAATTCAAATAATAAAAACATATTTTCAGTCTTAATATATTTCTGGTTCCACATTTAGTAGGAAAGTGGGGCACAATAATATTCCCAGTGCTTAGGGCCACCGAAGGCATTAATCCACTGCATTGCTTAAGTGAGTCATGCCAACTCTGACAAATGTCAAAAACTGTGTGCCTGTCAGTGAAAATGAGGCTAAGAAATCTGTGTCGTCTGGGTTTCTATATAATAAAGGTCTGCAACATTCTCAAAAAATCTATGCACATAAAATTATGTAAATTGTATTCTTAAAGCGACAGTGGATGAGTCAGTTTACATGTCACTGTAGTGACGTGTGCCAGACAAAATTAAATGACAATAAAGCACATTCGGTATTTAGAGTGTTGTCTTTCCCACTTATGCTGAAGAAGATTGTAGCGAGAGCAGATTACATTCCTTCTAGTTCAGGAGAAAGACAAACGTAGAGAAGCGCCTGTAGCCAGTCACCCATCGGTGGTGAAGTGCGACATATCTTTGTATTGTATAAAGGTATGATCATCAACCCAGTGGCGGAACTTCGGCCCCAGCTAGACCGGGAATGTTTCGGGGCCCCATCACTGTATAGGCTCCGGAAAATAGTGGCCGGAACTGTTCCTCGCCTTTATATAGATATTCTGTCAATTTCCCTAGAGTCTGTTTTAAGTGCCACATAATGTCACAATTTTTGAAGTCAAAAATGAAATTGATAAAGAAGACATCAAAATAACTTGAACAGATGGAATAGGTCAAGAGGATATAGTACACACTTGTTGACGGCCTGTGCTCCTTGGGGGTGCTGAGAAGTAATGATGGATAATGAAGTAAGTAATTAAATTTTTGTTCCGATTTGCCGTACATTGGTCATAGTTGTTGAGCATCATATATAACTATGGCCTCACTTAATCTGTGCCCGGCAGCCCCTTACATTATAGTTACGCCACTGGCATCAACAATACAAAAATATATGTCTCCATACATCGTTTAGTGTAGTGTGGATAACGCAAATGACGGAAGATTCAGGAATATTTATTGCAATTTTATTTTTCCAAAACACAAATCTAATTAGTATGCAAGAAGACAGTTTGAAAAAGTGGTTAGACCAGGATGCAGGTTTCAGGATCTGCCGTAGCTGGTACCGTGTGACACAAACATCGGAACTATGCAAATCTAACATGCAGATGTTACGTTATCAGTTGTCCCAATAACCATAAAGAAAATATTTATAAGCTCTAGCAATGAGGCTTATTTGCATTTTCTTTGTTGGAATCTGGATTTTGATGCTTTCAGATTTGTCATTCTCGACCGGAGCATGCTAGTTAAATCTATCATTCCGCATTCCATGTTGTCTTCGTATTTGTGCTTAAATTCCTCTTAGAGGTATCATATCGGTAAGTAAAGTTTGTTGTAAGTGAGAATAGCTCTTTTATGAGCAAATAAATTATGAGAAAACAAATCTGATGGGTTGGAGAGGAAAAGTGGAAAATTAAAGTGTGAAAAAGAATGAAGCTGACTCATGGAACAGCGACTATGAGAAAGATATGTGGTAGGGAATCAGAAACAGATCAACGAAAGAAAGATATGAATTCTTGGAAGATATGGATCCAAGATTTAGAGATGGATGTAATGCCAGATTAAGATCTTCCAGGGCTATAAGCACTAAAAATGTTAGTTTTCAAAATGTGAAACTCGAAGAAAGAAATTTAAGGCAGAAAATATGTTTTTTATTATTTGAATGATATAGCATTCATATTAAATGTTAAATTTAAAAGCTTCTTTCTCGAATTTTCTATTGCAATATCTACGATTAGGTCATTAAAATTTATTCAACAAAGCACGTTCGCTTCTATTACTTCTTGTTTGATCTTTGGTTGCTGACTGACAAAATAATCAGTGACCGTCACACCTAGTGGCGTCTTATAAGGCAGCAACAAACTGTCGTCACCCCCCTCGGTCGTCAACCATCCTTCGTGTGGTGACCCAGCTTTAGTTCATGCTTCGCATCTCTGCCTCCACAGTTCTCCTCCAGGTAACTTTTGGACGGCCTTGCTATCACTGTCCTTCTGGAGTCCATAGCATGTCAACTTTAGGTCTTCTTCTTCTTCCTCGTTCGCCCTGAAAAGGACGTTGGTTGCGTTGTGTCTGTTGACAGCAACGCTGCGATATCTGCACCTTTCGGCCGACACATCCGACTTCAGCACGGAACTTTAGGTCAATGTACAACAACTGAATTAAGTCGGCCCTTACACATTGTTGGTCTCTGAGTGTTTTACATTCTTTTTCTTTTTTAAAATTTTTAGATGGGACATAAAGCAAACGGTCAACGGTACAGTCAGTAATCATCGATGTTAAAAAAACATGTAGAGCAATCTAAATCTCTTTTTTCCTGTATTTATCAAGGCTGTGGAGTCGGAATCGGGAGTCGGAGTAGTCGAGTCGGTCGTTTTTTTAACTGGAGTCGGTAAAAAGTTTCCGGGCTCCGACTACGAATTTTATAAGCTGGAGTGATATCAAAACAAGAATACAAAAGGCTATAAGAGCTTTCATTGAAATAGGAAATATATGGAGATCAAAAGAAATCAGGTCCTAGACAAAAAAAAATCAGAACTTTCTAATTAAATGTCAAGTCAATCATATTGTATGGCTCTGAAACATGGATAAAAACAAAAAAATAAAAATCTACAGACATTCATAAATGGATACTTACATAGAATGGAAGGATTGACGTGGAATGACAAGGTCACCAATTTGGAACTGATGACAAGAACCAGACAAGCGCCAGTGGAACAAGAAATGAGAAAAGGACTATGGAGATGGACAGGACACATAATAAGACAGTTCCTACTCTAGAATCCCCATGGTAAAAGAGGTAATGGAGGACCAAAGAACACATGGAGAAGAGAACTAGAGACAGACATGAAGGGGATGAAAAAAACTTAGAAAGACCTTGAGCAGATGGTACGGGACAAGAAGTTTTGGTATAAGTTCCTTAGGAAGCTGACACATGAGAGAAGAAGACATGTTCATATAGGATAACCAGGAAAATTTACTTAACATTTCTTGACACACTTCAGCTCTTCTTTTCATATGTGCTTTAAGTGTATCAATAATAACATCATCACCTCATCTCAACCCGTAACCCGTCATGGGTCGTAGGGGTGCCATGGTGGAAGCATTAGCAGACAGGGTCCTCCACTGCTCTCTATCCTCAGTAATGCGTACAAGTGTGGAAAAACCGTGCCCTGCCCATTCTTTGATGTTATCAGCCCAGGATTTTCTTTGCCTTCCGCTTCTCCGTTTATTTTCGACTGTTCCCTGGAGGATCGTTTTCGAAAGGGAGTCATCACGAGTTACATGCCCAAACCAGGCAAGCTTTCGACGTTTCACTACTGACAAAAGTGGTTCTTGGTGGCCTGCATGGGTGTTTATCTTCTCTCTAACATAGACATTTGTTTTGTGCTCTTTATAGCAAATGTGCAAAATTCTTCTATAACATTTATAATCGTAAGCCTGAATCCTTCGCTCCGTTTCGGCAGCGAGTGTCCAGCCCTCACACCCATACAAGAGAATAGATAATACAAGTGATTAATAATAACATATACAGGCGAAATTTGTCTTTCAGATTTACAATTGTTCCTTGCTTCTATGAGTTTCATTTTTTTCCTGATTCGCTTTCAAGATTTGGCTTCTTTAGGGCAAGTTATTTTATTATATGTTTCTCAATCTTTAAAATGCATTTCCCAGTGTGTGTAATGATTGGTAGAAATTTGCATGAGTCTTCAAATTCAGTTCTTCTACTTAGAGAGCTTTGCCTGTGCGGTAAGAACTTCGTAAAATGTTAGTCCAAAAAAATCAACGTAAATACAAATTCTCGCTCTAGTTAATGTTTTGCAGTGTTTTCTGTCTTTTATTTGGTTTCTCCATACTGTGCACTCCCCGCCATCCAAGGGGGTTCTCCAATTTTGCAGAGCTAAAATACTGTGCTCTGGTTCTGGGCTCTCCCAAGGAATTGTTACGTCCTGCGCAGAACCACTTCTCAGCTCCCCTTGCCTATCAATGGGTCCATAGTGAGTGTAACGAATCAGTTGTGCACTTTTATAACTTTCGTCCTCTACGGCAGTATCACTTCTTTTCTTCATTTTCCTCACCGATCGTCGTATTCTTTGACATTTTATGCACCTCCATTCTTCTCTAGCCGCTCCAAACTTGTTTACGTTTCGCCCGGTGAATCGTCGCGTGACAAGGTTAATTAGACAGGACAGCGGATAATACGTTTATCAACTGAGTTCTCTAGCCACCTTTGATGCAGACAGTAAACCTGAAGAGGGATAGCGACTTTTACGTAACTCACTTCCGGTGCCAGCAACAAACAGGCAAGTGACCACCTGGGTTCGCGGTCTGTCTGTCTGAGAAAGCCGTCTGGGGTGTGCGAAGACACCGGTGATAATTAGATAATCATTTCCGTTGGCGCATCTTTGTATCAATATTACCGATAATCTGTATAGGGAGACAATATAATAGGAAAGCATCTAGATAAGAAATAAGTTCACAGATTTGTTTGTTAGTTTGCATAAAGATGCAATCGGAAGTATTACCGCCTTATTAGAAAGAGGTCCCACGTTGGAATTTTAAAATTTGATATTTTAAAACACTCGGGGGATATTATGATTTAACACCCCAACCCATATAGTTCTAAAGAGCTTACCATTGGCTTAATTTGAGAACCAGAATAGACTTTGACTTTCATTGGCAAAGTCGTCGGAAGTAAAATCTGGGATTTGAACTGAAAATTGGAAAATATAATCTAGCAAAATCACAAATCAGACTGCATCGCAACGTCAAATTACCAACTCCCAGGAACCAGAGAGACATCGTACTAAGAATTCCAAAATTATAAGTGACAGATTGAAGTATATGGGCAACTTTGAAACTTAAAAGTAAACCTGCATTTTTAAAAAAAATACAAAGACCGGAAACGTAAAGGACCAGGACAGCATATTTGGGCAACTTCGAAACTTACAAGTAAACCCGCATTTTAAATACAAAGACTGGAGACCTAAGGAATCAGATCACCCGTCATAAGAGGAATACTAAAATTTCCCAAACCAAGTGATTCGAAAGCATCAACGTGCTATGTCCATTCTAACTGTGCCAGGAGATTGTGTATCCAAAAAGTTACTTTGGGGTAAGAGTAAACATTTATTTTACCATGTGAATGTGACATTTTTTCTTTCCTACGTGGTTATATATGAGGGGGGCAAAGTCTACAGACAGGGGGTATGATGTGCTGGTGTTGTGGGTAGTGGGTTTCCCCCCTTGCTTCACCCTAGGCCTAGTGAATTCTGTTCATGAAAGGAGCGACCATTGCGGTGTTAGTCTCTTGGCCTAGCAAAACCTCTCATACCCCAAGATCGTTGTGCGTGGTGAAGAGCCACACCCTCCTCGAGGTAGTCCTGGTAACTGAGGGTGCGAATCCTCAGGCTAAACACAACGGATCTAGAGGAGCAAACCTCGATAATAAAACCGGTGCACTACACCGTACACGCCCTCTGTGGGTGGGAAGGAGCCAGATGGATACTGAACAAGTCTTGGGAGTGGGAACGAGTGTGGACTGCTCCCTGAAGATCGGAACCCATCGTACAGGCACAGAGACTCAGGACGTGACGATCCTATTGCCTTCAACTCTTGGTCACATGCCTAGAGCCTCGGAGAACTCGGCGTAACCAGCAGGCAATTTGGTGGCGGGGAAAGAGCACTGTGAGCCCTACCTTGGCTACGTATCACAAGGAGACGCAGAAACACCCCCTTTATCTCCCCCAGAGCTGGCACAGTACACTTCTGGCTTCTACCCGGGGCGTTAGGAAATCCACAGGCACCCCAGCATCACAATGCCAAGAAGATGACAAAGTTGGAATTTACTAACTCAAACCTGGCAGAGCAAGTCCTCCAACAGATGCGGCCGATGCTGGGCCCACTGGCGCGTGGACACGTCCCGATCCCCATCGAGACTTGCCCGGGGAGCCCACCCCGGCTCAAAAAAGCAGAGAAGGCCACTCTCCAAACCTCCGATGTCTTGCGGGCAGTGTTAGGATGTGCAAGAACATGGACAGGAAGACTCCACAACTTCCCCACTGAAGACACGCCCACGGCGACCGTTGCCTCAATTGGCTGTGTGTGGTGTACCCGGAAACGGGGCCTCCCAGTACTGAGACACAGTTAAGTCCCCGATGTCACTTATCGGTGCAGAGTTGAGAGAGATGGCTGAGCATCACAATCCCCCCTGTGTTGCAGCATGATGAGAACCCAGAATTGCACACTGAGCTTAGGGGGATCACTTGGGCACCAGACTTAATACTGGCTCTTGACTGGATGGCCGCATGCAGGAGATTTCTACAATGGGGGGTTGGCAGGTGGTGGGTATCTGGAAGTGGCTCTGTGCAGGACGTGAGGATTCCTTGGGTGAGGCCAGAACCAGAGCACAGCATTGTGCAAGCTCTGCATAGTTGGAAAGCCCCCTGGATGACGGGGAATGCACAGTGTGCTACCCCACCTGTCCGCAACTGCTAACTTAGAACCAGAAGTGGGGTCCTGTATGCGTGCCAGGCCAGGATAAAATGCCTGGGAAAGAGACTGGAGCTCAGAACTCCCTAACTCAAAGTTGCAGGATGGCAGGAAAGACAGGGCTATTTTGAAGATAATGCAACCATATTTTCACCATACGAGCTCGGACGCCGCCTCGGTAAACAAGGTCCGCGCAGAGCAGTGACACCCCCAGGCTGCTTGCGAATAGTCTACTACTGGGAACATAAACAGATTAGGGATGAGCCCACTCTCCCGTTGAACAGGTGCTAAAGTCATAGATACTGGGCCAGAAGGCGCACCGGAAACCACAGTATCACGCAACTCGCTTTTTTTTCTATGGAGAGTACACCGTCAAATAAATCTCGTACTGGTGCTCGCCCTGTGGAGCTCCACCAGGCAGGTGCAGTGCCGGGCTCTGAGCCTCGACAGAGCCCACCCTCAGCTACTGGAGGACCCTCTAGACCGTCTTGTGGAGTCAGCAGACGGCGGAGGAGAACTACTGACCAAAACAAAACAGAAAAAGAGAAACCCAGAGTGCCACTTGTCATGATGCACTGGAATGCAGAGGGAGTGAACAGCAAGCAGGCTGGATACAGCAAAAAGACAGAGCTGGAAAACATCTTGTATGAGAAGCAAGTCAGTGTTTGCTGTATCCAAGAGACTCACTTGAAAGCAGATCAAACCTTTAAAATAAGGGGATATCAATGCTTCAGATCCGACAGAAAAGATAGACGAAAAGGAGGAGTACTTACTCTTGTAAGGAATAACATTCCTGCACACGAAAGGAAAACCTTCATGGATGGAGCAGAATATCAGCTGTTGCAGATAAAGGTAGACAAGATGGAAATAGAACTCCTGAACTATTACTGTCCGAACAACAAACCCCTGAGTCTCAGCTCTATACAGGTACCAGCCGCCAACTTTATAGCAGTTGGAGACTTTAATAGCCACTCCCAGAGCTGGGGCTATAACCATCTGGATCACAGAGGTGAAGAGGTTGAAACTTGGCAAGATGATCACTCCCTAATCCTAGTCAATAATGCCACAGATACTCCTACCTTCTACTCCAGAGGATGGCACACAACTTCAACACCAGATCTTGCCTTCTCCACACCAGATATAGCTGGATCTATTAGTAGAGAAGTAGGAGACCAACTAGGGGGAAGCGACCATCGCCCAATCTTTCTTACTGTCCAGAGTGCAACTCTCAGTACAGGCCCAGCCATTACAAGATGGAACTACAAAAAAGCCAACTGGGGTTTATTCAGGCATCAGGTGAACACGCTGCTGTCTACCCTCAAGGTACAGAACAGAGACATAAATGAAGTGGTAAAAGACTTCAACAGATGCATACTACAAGCTGCAAAAGAAACCATTCCCAAAGGATGCCGGCGTAACTACATACCATACTGGTCCAGCACACTCCAAGAACGTCAGGAAGCTATGGACAGGGCTAGAAAGGACGCAGAGTCTCAGCCTTCACTTGAAACTCACAACAAATGGAAAAAGGCTGTAGCAGAGTTTCAGAGAACAAAGCTAGAAGAAAAACGGAAAAGCTGGAGAACTAAAACGGCATCGCTGAACCTTGAGAAAGATGGCAGGAAACTTTGGAGATTAGTCAAGTCTCTAAATGAAGAGCGTTCCTCACCTAGGCAGACTATCACATTGGATGAAGGTGGCAAACTTTTCAGAGGAAAACAAGCTGCAGACTTGTTTGCTAGAAGATACAGTTCAGAAAGCAACTTACCCATTAACATAGATCATCAGAGAGAGATAAGAAAAGAAATACTGGCAACCATGGGACAGACAGATACTCCTGCCCCAATGAGGGAACCCATCACACTAGGAGAACTACAGAAGGCTATTTCCAAGCTTAAGTTTCAAAAGTCACCCGGCCCAGACAAAACCAGCAACGAAATGCTAGTAAATCTGAGCTCAGCAGCAAAGACAAAACTGCTTGAGATATTCAACCACAGCTGGTTGAAAGGAACGGTACCCCAAGTATGGAGAGAAGCCATCACAATACCCATACTAAAGAAAGGGAAATGTAAGACCGAGGCTGCAAGTTACCGGCCAATCAGTCTCACAAGCTGTGTTGGGAAGACTATGGAGCGAATAGTCAACCACAGATTGAAATGGTATTTAGAGTCTGAGCAGATCCTGGTGCCGGAACAAGCTGGATTTAGAGAATGCTACAGTATAGAAGACCAAGTTACTTACTTGTCTCAAGCAATAGAAGATGCCTTCCAGGAGAAGAAAAAGGTCCTAACGATCTGGGTCGACTTCAAGCAGGCCTTTGACAAGGTGTGGAAAGATGGCCTCATTGCAAAACTTAGGAGAAGTGGAATCCAAGGCAACATGATGAAATGGATCCAGTCATACTTGCATAACAGGAGAACTAGAGTCACTCTTGACGGTCTGCAGAGCAGAAAAGTGTTGCTCCATCAGGGGGTACCTCAAGGAGGAGTAATTTCCCCAACACTCTTCCTTGTTTACATCAATGACCTGGTGAAAGATCTCCCTGCAGGAGTTAAAGCTGCCTTATATGCAGATGACCTAGTACTCTGGTGCGCTGATGAAAATGTCACCACAGCAAATTATAGAATGCAGCGGGCAGCAGACATGCTAGTGTCATGGGCAGAGAAATGGCTTATCACAATAAACACAGACAAAACCTACACAACACTGTTCTCCCTCGCCCCCAAGGACAAATCAGCTAACATACACCTAGGGACAACCGTGATCAAGGAAGAAAGCTACCCCACCTATCTTGGGGTGACATTTGACCAAAGGCTTACATGGAATAAGCATATTGAAAACGCAGAAGGAAAGGCCCGAAGACGACTAGGCATACTCAGAAAATTAGCAGGTACCAACTGGGGAGCAAATGAACGAAATCTAAAGAAGATTTATAATGGAGTAATAAGACCACACTTAGAGTTTAGCTCAGCAGCATGGTCATCAGCTGCTAACTCACATCTGCAGTCTTTGGACAAGGTGCAAAATCAAGCTCTCAGGCTCATTACAGGAGCCATGAAAACTACACCAATAACAGAGATGCAGAAGGTTGCTGGATTACAGACATTGTCCCATAGAAGAGACACAAAAACCATGATCCAGATGGAAAAGTACAACAGTATGCCAATGCACCCAATGAAGGCAAGACTAGATGATCTGGCATTGGGACGTCTAAAGCGTAGCAGCTTTGTGCATCGGGGGAAAAGACTTATAAGACAGCATCAAGAAGACCTATCCATGAAGACAACACCACTGAAGCCCACCCTATACCCTGTACCATGGGAGCAGGCCAGCAGTGCCCTCCAAATTAATACATCAGTCAGTGGTCTCACAAGTGGATGTGAGTATAATGATCTGCAAAAACGAACTGCTACATTGAGTATGATCCAAGAAAGCTATCCCGATCAATCATGGATACATGCTTATACAGATGGATCAGCAACTAATGCTGTTAGGAATGGAGGTGCCGGTATCTTTATCTCATATCCTGACAACCACTATGAGACTAGGCACATTCCCACTGGTAAATTCTGTTCCAACTATACAGCTGAGGTTCAAGCTCTAGAGCAAGCTGCAAATATGATTTATAACACCAACTCTGACTGCCACCAGTAGTCATCCTCACAGATGCACTGTCTGTCCTGCAAGCTCTCAAGGGTGGTAAACTCCCGCATCTGAGAAATGAACTAAACAAGGTAGCTGCCAAAAAGAGAACCATACTTCAGTGGGTACCATCTCATTGTGGTGTACCCGGAAATGAAAAGGCAGATAAACTTGCAAAAAAGGAGGAGAATGTGAACAAGAAGATAATGAAGTCACATACTTTGAGAAAAAGAGAGCTATCCAGACTATCAGAAGAGAACAGAACCAACCCAAAGACGACTATCACACTCTCGACCGGCAGGGACAGATAACTATTTTTCGACTCAGGACAGGGCATAACAAACTGAATAAACATATGCACAAGCTACGATTGTCTGCTTCACCACTGTGCACATGTGGATTAAACGAACAAACTGCTGAGCATGTTCTACAGGACTGTCCTCTGTATGACCAGTTAAGAAAGATATACTGGCCCAATGACTCAACACTAAACTCAAAGCTATATGGAGTTAAAGAGGAACTTCAGACAACAGTCGAATTCATCATGAGAACTCGTCTGACGGTGTAATCATCAAAGATGCGATCGCAAGAAGAAGAAGAAGAAGATATATGAGGCTGGCAACCTCAACATATGAAAAGAGTATACTCATAAACCATTACAGCAAGCGCTGGTGTTTGTTTTATGCCAAATCACTCAGAAACGCGAAAGCAGCAGCAACCCCCAGACTCCGAATGGAGCAGTGATGAGTGATGATTGCATCCCATGCGCATCAAGTGCATAGTATCATTTTGTGAGATATATGTACCTTGTTAATTGTAATTCAGGCACGCCATTGCCCTCACGATATCCAAGCACATATTTCCCAGTTTAATACACAGAAGAATATTGGTGATTTCTAATCATCTTCCCTGAGTTACGCTGTGTATACTCAAGAATTTAATTATTAGAGAGGCTAACATTGGTGGGTGGACAGCGAGACAATGCGCCTGTTAATCTTCCAACAAAATTTACTTAGCAGAGGCATTTGCTCTTTTTATTCTGTCTAAAGTTCGTGGAACGCAGCTATCCGACTATTCATGGTACGAACCTGCAAGACTAAAGTTCGACGTCACTAGTTGTGAGTTAAAAGCAGGGAGTCAGCACTAACCGCCTAAATTGGACAAGTTGTGAGAAGAAGTACCCTCATCAAAAACAGAATTGACGAAACCACGGCTGCAGGACTCACTTAGACCAGCTAAGTTTATTAATGAAACAGCAAAAGGAAATTTTTTTATTATTATTAAATCCTCAACCCAAGTCTCAGTTGGGACAGGAAGACATGGAAATGTCTTGAGCTGATTCCATCCCATCAGGTCAAGGTATTTCCATGTCTTCCTGTCCCATCCCATCAGCTCAAGGTATTTCCGTCTTCCTCATAAATTTCGTGTCTGTCTCCAGTTCATATGGCTTACAAGCAACATGTTTTCGGCACAGAAACGTATTTTATAGTTTCTATTTCTATCGATAACTATGAGTAGGCAGTGGTACACTACTTCACATACCCAGTGGCGGCTTTCTTTAATGAGCTGTTGAGCTGCAGCACTCCCTAAGAAAAGTACTGCATACTGCTGTCTCTACTACATTATAATACAAAAAATTGAGGTTACACCGGAAGGGTTAAATAAAAAAAATTTATCTATCACCGTATTGGGGAAATGTGCTGCAAACGATTACAGCTCAAGTGACCTTTACCTCTTATAAGCGAATGCTTGTCATACACACAGCTAGAGGCGAACTACGATTGGTTTGAATTTTTTAACCAGAGCTGCAGCCATCCACAGCTCAAGTGCAATGAGCAAATTAAAGGGAAGTTACAATGACAATTTTAAACACGAGAAATAGTAGCATACATGTCCGTGTAACCAGTTTGAGACTCGGGAAGCTGCTGCGACTGACAATGATTACTCCTAGTTGCAGTAAACTTTTAAAATAACTTTTCAGAACTTCTTGACAGATTTTAGATGAGATAAGACACTAATCATTTGTGTCTGGGTTGATATTTCACATGGTGGTCACAATTTGTGCGTATTATGTATAGTATTTTAAACGAATGAACAGTGCAGCACCCCCAACGACAACCCCTGGAACCGCCACTGCACATACCTGTGGTCTACCATCAATGACAAACTCTCTCTGGACACAGAAATTGATAGCCGCATTGGCAGAGCTGCAGCTACCTTTGCCCGCCTCACATGGCGTGTTTAGGGAAACTCCAAACTCACAATGAAGACCAAAGCTGCGGTATACAACGCCTGCGTCACCAGCACACTTCTATATGGTAGCGAGACATGGACAATCTAAGCAAGAAAGAAGGCTCAATACCTTCCATCTACGGTGTCTGCGCCACATCCTCGGCATATCGTGGAAAGATAAAGTGACAAATGTCGAGGTGTTGTCACGTGCTGGCCTTCAAAGCATGTATACACTGCTTAGACAGCGCAGACTACGCTGGCTTGGTCATGTCCGCCGCATGGAAGATGGTCGCATCCCGACAGATATCTTCTACGGACAGCTGGCAGATGGCAAAAGAACAGTTGGGCGACCGCAGCTGAGATTCAAGGATATGTCCAAGAGACATGAGGGCACTGGACATAATCCAGCAGCCTGGGAGGATGAAGCTGCCGATCGCACCAAGTGGCGATGCTTTCTGCGGCGCCACCTTAATTTGGGCGAAAAGAAGCCCACACAACAAGCAGACGAGAGGAGAAAACTTCGAAAGGAACACCAGGAAAATAAGCAGCTGAGGGATGTCACCTCAGGGGCGCATTCACATAGTCAGTTATGGCTGAAGGGGCTATTATTATAGTTTCTATTTAGCAGCATAATATGTTATTCTACAAATTACTATCCCTCTAACATGAACACGTCTACTACCAGTACCTGTGGAAATTTGTGAAAAATACGAATCTTTAACATCAGCAATGGCGAAACAGAAGAAAGCTATCGCGGCAGACTTTTCCTGCAGACCTTGACCTTTAGTCAACATCCTGACCCCTTCTGTCAAGGATACTCTTAACAAAACACCTTTCTGTTCCTCGCCATCTCTGTTTTATGTCCTAAACCCTGCCCTTAGGCGTTAGGTCACAGACAGCATTTCCGGGGCCTAATTTAGAAATCGGAGGGTTTAACTTTTCGCCGCGTAATTTTTTCCGCCAGAAAAAATACGCCCTATAACTATTTCCCCATCCCAGCCCGTCTCAATAGTTCCGAAAAAAGCCGTAAACATCAACTTCTGCAAAATTTATTTTCTATGTAGGTTAACCCCCTACCCAACACAGCTACCACTCCTGCTACTTTATTGTTTAGTCTGGTGCTTTACTTTTGAGTTGATTGTTTACGTGTATATAGGTCGCAATAATCTCGATCCTCAAGTTGGGACACGGAAATAAACATGCAAGATTTAGTTTCACACAAATCAACAGACAACAGAGCTGCGAGAAGAACAATGTGTTTTTGTCCACGGGTTTAAGAGGTCGAAAATTTGTGGTCATGTTTTTTTAGTGTGTTAAATTTCAGGAACAAGTATGTCTGCTCTTCTTTTCCACACTCATCCTCGCTTGGCGTCTGCTACTGCTGCATGCATTGTTGTTTGAGGCTGCAGTGGCTGGAAATTTTGATATGTCGGTGGAAATTAAGATTTCTTCTTCAAAACCTGGCGTGGTTGTTATTATTGTTAGTTTATTAACGGCGTTATTGTTGATTTGGAAATGAAAACTAGCACTAATTTTTCATTATGAGATGGGGTGGGGGAGGGGGGGGGGAGGGAGGCAAAGATACCTGTCATGATTGTAAATGTGACCCACAAATTGGGGAGGGAAAAAGTTGATATTACATTTGAAAACATCAGTAGTAATAGTAAATCTGTATATATATATATGGGACCTAAAGATGCAGCAATATAGAATGCAGTCAGCGACCCATAGCTTGACTGCTTGCATCAGTATCAGCGAACCAGAGCTGGTCAAGACCGTACTCCACCTCCACGTGGTGGTCGTGGAAACAGTCTGCATCAGTGCAGTCTGGCTGAGCGAGTACGGATCGAAGAGGGAAGGCAAACCCGGTCCCAAAAAATGCCGTGCAGAAGTCGGATGTGTCGACCGAAAGGTGCAGATATCACAGCTTAGGCGTAAACAAACACAACGCAACCACCGTCCTTTTCAGGACGAACGAGGAAGAAGAAGAAGAAATATATATATATATATATATAAATGTACATACAAGTCAATGTCTATCATCCTGTTTGTTCTTAATACAATTCCACATGCCTTAATGTTTGTATAATATCCTTGGTATTTCGTGGAAAGACAAAGTGACGAATGTCGATGTGTTGTCACGTGCTCTGGACTTCAAAGCATATATACACTGCTTAGACAGCACAGACTACGCTGGCTGGGCTATGTCCGCCGCATCCGGACGCTTTTGCGATAACTTAGTCCGTTTATTTGAATTCAGCGGCAAACGCATTACAGAAGATGCTCGAAAATATTTCAAAAAACCAACTAACCTTGAAAAGTAACTTTTTCTTAATAATAATGTTAGGAATATAAAACCTAGCTGGCCTGATGGCCCATCTTGAGCAGTGAAATAATATGCCTTCATTTATACAGACGGATAGATAATAAGAAAGATATTGACAAAAGACTGTGTTGTTCATATCAGTGAGCGACTGCATTGAAACAAAAAATGTCACTAATTTTCAAAAACTGCGGCCTTGAGACTCAAGTGCTAAAATCCAGTTGGAATGAAAGAGAGGGAATGTGGTGGAGAATTGTGGCTAAAAATAACTTTAAAGGCAAAATTGTGTAGGGGACGGCAGAGTTGGTTCAAAAAACAAGTGTGTTTTTTTGTGAAACGCAAGTAGAGACAGACGGACCAACAGACAATAATACATACTTGACTGAGGTATGACTGAATTGACTTTTGGTAGGAGGTTTGAATTTGAAAAGGAAAAGAGGCGGTGATTGGCCATAGATGAACATATTATCGGCGCTCAGACGCGCATTTTTGCCATTCATCATAAGTTGTCCAGCAGTAGACACAGTAAATAATTCAGTGGTGTATTTCCCAAAAGCTAATTGAAATATTTAGAGGGACGCCATACTAGAGCCAGCAGCGCAGCTGAGTTTTGCTAGCATATAACTGTGTTCTCTATTCATAATTCTGGTAAGACTGAAAGTATTTCTTTGTATATTTTAATATTTGTTTAATGTTTCGAGTGATTTGATACTGCCATATCAAAATCTATCCCTTACAACAAGTAAGGATTCGCTCTAGACCCCCCGCCCCAGTTCAGGGTCTAGAGACAAACAAAATACATAAACTCCAGCAAGGATTATGAAGGGCGGATCAAGTGTTGAGATCAGTGAAACATATCACCTATCCTATTCAATGGCAGGAAGCTAATGAACATATTTCAGAATATGTAGTCTGGGGGAACTTATCCTATGTGAAACCAACTTGGTAAGATGTGCTGTATGGTCAGAGAGATCTGACCCCGTCTATGTGGTGTTGTTGTTGTGTAGTGTTGAGTGTAGAAGTGGCTCAGGAGGTAGAGTTCTGACACATGACCAAATACTTTTATTTCAGAACTGTGAGTTTTTTTATTTGGCACCAATGTGGTGTCAAATGATGTGTTGAATAATACAAGAGTGGGACCGTGCAGTCTAATATTTTGGCAGAGCATCCTTATATTGCCCCCAAGCACGGAGAGGTGGGGCCACCAGATTCCAGCACCAGAACTACTCATTCAAGATACGTGAGCGTCTGGCCTGCTGGACATTCACCAACTCAACTTATTTTCTAACACACCAACTATATTCCCATCAATAAATGGTCAATGTTTAGTCGCCATAGACAGGGAGTGATGAGGCCACCCCAACAGCACATCCATTAATCGTTCTCCCAGATGCCCCCCCCCCCCCCCCCCCCAAATTACAACTATAAACAGTAGTAATATTAACTAGTCTTGTAAAATACATATGTACACACCTTTCATTTATTATGCCATATATTCATGCATTTCATTCCTAATTTCAAAACCTTTCATATGTTCTGACCAAAATAAAACCTTGGTCCAGAACAAATAAACTTAAAGAAAATTTACTATCAATATTTTACACAGCTTGAGTTAGTTCAGTGTGTTATAACATTTTATTAATATTATTAGACTTATTAAATATCTGTGTGTGTGTATGTAAACTACCACAACACATTACATATCAGTACCCTAGAATTTTAACGTAGCCACATTCATTAGTAAAAAAAGATATGTGTGAGGTCGTAAGTGGTAGCAAGAAGGGCCTTCTGTAAATTCACAGCTACATTTATCTCAGGAGCCTTCACAGCTGACCTCATGCATCACACTAGGTAATATCACAACCATACAGTACCATCAAACCCACTACACCATAGTCAGTTATGACTGAAGGGGCTATTATTATTATTATTTATTATATTTGTATACGAAACTTGCAGGAGTTACATGTTAAGGTCTAACCGATAACGTGATTTTGTTAGTAAATTAGCACAACAGCACTGAAATCCCACGAAAGAGAGAAATTGAACTCTGGCGCGGACACAGAGAAAGCAAGGGTTAGACCTGAGGTTAGATATATAAGCCCCGTCTCAAACACAGTTCCTGACTTGCCAAAATCCTTTCAAGATCTGACTGAGCTGAGAAGATATCCAGAGGGCTGACTCTTATAGTTAAAAATCTTAACCCACAACACAACAAGATAACCGAACGAAGCCACAGCTGACCGCTAGTGTGAGCGATTTGTAGATTGAAGCTTCAAACAGCCGCAGACTTCAAAGTACCGCTGTATCTGAGGATATGTCTATAAGATTACAAAATATCTTAGTAAATTAATGTACGTTTAAAATGGATGAATATTTAAAATTAATGTTATGCTTAACATAAATCCTCAAGTCTATATTTTGCCTTGTGCCTGAATGAGGATGACTTCCACCACAATATAACCTCAATCCTGGACAGCATTTGCTCAGCTAGAAATCCTTGTTAGGACTGACCAACGCTAGCAATAAAAGCTTAGTCATTTCTAGGGCTTTGCTTTTGGACGCTGTGCTCAAAGAGTTGTCTTCTCTTTTTCTTTCTTGTCTTTTATTCGGTACATTTTGTCAATGTATTGTAAGGGAAACAATTTTGCTATCTTTGGCATAACGCTAAAGTAGAGTTATCATGACTGGGTTTGGAAAATGTCTTTAATTGATGTCCAATTTCTTAAATGTCAGCATCAGAGGTTTGTCTTGGTTATAAACCACAGATACCATAACCTGGTCATATGTTGCAGGTTTAACTAGTGGTGAAAGAGGTGCCCCATTTTTGGAACTTGTGAACTGTTTAACAGTGGGCCAACACTGTTCCTGGCCTAAGCATAACATATTCAATTTCCAAATATTTTTATGACCAATATGAGTCAGCTACTACAGTGTGTAAAGCAAGTTAAGTACAACATATCGTGAAAACACAAACCAAGTCACCCAAGCCTATAACATGAGGAAAATCACCAAATAGTGACAATATAATTATGTTAACTTGTGTGAAATCTTGTAAGATATTGATTCACCAAGGTGCTAATTTTTTTTACTATACATCATTAATCAATAAAGTGCATTGATTTGTTTATAACTGCAGTTATTGAATTATTTAAATTTCCAGTTATAATTTTGTTGTGTGGTCAAAGAAATAGTAATAGTTTAAAAACTGGTAGGGAATAAACATGAGCTGCACTCACATATGTAAATAACATCCCTGGAGCATAGGTTAAGTCTAGCGAGAAGGTGACTTATCTATCAGTTCTCTTCTACAGCTATTATTATCAACTGTGCAGTTAACTACCTGACTTCTCTTGTGTCTTCCCTACTTCTGGTTTACCAGTTCTCGTCTTCATTTCTGGGAGCTACTTTCTAATTTTCTATTCAACATTCATCTCGTCACAATCATCAATTTTCTGTGCGCTCATTAAGGAGAACGGAGCCATCAACTGTATTTACTCTCCTTGTAGTGTAACCTGCACCAAACATTGGCATGCTCTTGCAGCGGTGGTTTGTGTGACAATTAGTTTTGCATTATGAGGTTGTCATCCCTCACATTAGTCGCGTTGAACGGGAATGTCTGAGAGTATTAGTCGCGTTGAACGGAATGTCTGAGGGTATTAGTCGCGTTGAACGGAATGTCTGAGGGTATTAGTCGCGTTGAACGGAATGTCTGAGGGTATTAGTCGCCTTGAACAGAATGTCTGAGGGTATTAGTCGCGTTGAACGGAATATCTGAGGGTATTAGTCGCGTTGAACGGAATGTCTGAGGGTATTAGTCGCGTTTAACGGAATGTCTGAGGGTATTAGTCGCCTTGAACGGAATGTCTGAGGGTATTAGTCGCGTTGAACAGAATGTCTGAGGGTATTAGTCGCGTTGAACAGAATGTCTGAGGGTATTAGTCGCGTTGAACAGAATGTCTGAGGGTATTAGTCGCGTTGAACAGAATGTCTGAGGGTACAATAGTCACATTCTTTCTTTGTCTCGTTGAAGATCCCGGAAAACTACGCGGGTCTCATAATTAAAGCAGCAAAAAATAAAAAATAAAAATCACATATAGGGACAACATCATCAGACGAGATAATAACTCATGCAACACGATATGATAATGTTAAGATGATCGGTCACACAATGTGACAAAATGATCACTCATACAACATGGCATATCCATCCATACCGTTTGACAGCATAATAAGTAAGACATCGGGCAATATAATAAGTGATTAGTAATGATTTTTGTGGTCAGTTAAGAAAAATGATACTCACAGACTTTTATAAGATAATCAGTCGCACAATATCATGAGATAATCAATCACGCAATGTCCCCAAATAACCAATCACAATGAGTCAAATTATGCCAATATAAATGTGACTATACGGTATTCGGAGAAATTTAAAAAGCCACAGATAAAATAATCGATTTCCAAATGTAAACAGGTTTGTTTATTTTAATTCCTAAGTCCGGATTAAAGAGCCACAAATAAAGTATAGCATAATTCAGTATCGACTATCTTCTTCATATTATGCAGACGCCTGCGGCAAACTTTCCGTTTCCATCATGTTTGCTTCGTGGAATCTTGTAGCACAGACCGCTTCTGCCGCCAAGTGATAAATTCTTTTGTTTTTGTGTTTAAAGATTCCATTGACGTATTTGCCTGCTAGTGGTGAGGCACGTACATTTTTAATCTAGACCCACGTCCGGCGGTTGTATCTGAGAGCAAGTGATATTCTAAAAAATAAAAGTGAATTACGTCAACTCAAAGGCAGTATAGATAAATGATCAGGCCTGACAAGGACTATTAATTTATATTAGCTTGCGTGAATAGAACAAAATGGTTCACAAAAACACGCCCCAGTCTACCCATCTGTAACTGGGTATCTGGCACTAGTTTTAATTTAGGGAAGGCAAATGAGTACGGGGCCCAATGGGCTGATCACCCGTTGGCTTGTCACACCGATTACGGAAACAACGGCAGATGGATCTATTTGTTGTTGCCCTAAAGACGCCGCTAGGCGTGATGGGAAACTACAACAGAGAAAATCAATCTGCTGTTGCCCTTAAGACGCCACAAGGCGTGATGGCCTCTGACTGCTTGGTCGGTCTTTGGTTAAGGACGGAAGAAGAAGAAGAAATGAGTACGGGAACTTGTCATCCAATTTCATGCAGTTGGACCTAGTATAGTGAAGTCTCTAACACTTTACTCGCCTACGTCAGTTTCTGTTATGGGATTACCTTCACTTTTTAACTCACAGTATAAGTTACTGGACTGAAAACTGCAAGATAAGAGGAAAAGGAGAATACCTGTAAGATGATGGTAGACAGTTGTGGTCACTGATGTCCAAACTCATTAGAAAGAAGAATGAGGAGGGAAGTGACATAGATGACACAGAACCAGGAGCGGACTTAAAAGTATTTGGCACTTGGGACACCCCATGCCCCATTCTCAATAAAGAAACTCCCTTGCAAGTATATTTTTAACAGTAAAGTACTATCATATTAGTGTCACATGTCACCCCCTCTCCTGGCTGTTACCCGGGGCGGACTGCTGCCCTCACACAGCCCTAGTATGCCACTGCTCAGATCATAGTTCATTGAACAACGGAAGCAAATGTTATTTGCACTGAACTCTCCCGGGAGCACCCAAAATTAATAACGCAATACAGTTTAATAATTCACTAGAAGCGCGATTATATCAGAAAGAGGGGGGGGGGGGGGGGGGGGGGGGGGGGGGGGGCTTTACCTTCCGAACAAGGTTATAACTTTGATAAAGTCAGATCGTAAAAATCTAGAAACGACAAGGAATGCCAGGAGCCTGAAGGGGGGCGGGGGGCGAACCGGTCGCCAGGAAATTCAAAACAAATCCTGTATCTATAAGAGGCCACTTCATCCCTTCAAGAGAAGGTTTAAAACGAAGCAAACCACTTTATTAACCATCCGGACGGGGAAGCTTTACCTTCCGAGACAAGGTTAAACTTTGATAAAGTCAGATCGTAAAATCTAACGACAAGGAATGCCAGGAGCTGAAGTTGCCCTGATTGTAACAATTGGCGCAGTTGGAGGCGAACCGTTAAAATGTCGCCAGGAAATTCAGTATTGACCGGCGTCTGCTAGATTGCCAGTCCTTTGGCTCTAATGTTCCACATGCAAGTAGCAGCAATGGAAATACAAGTGTATCCACAATAAAGACAAAGCCTGGGTAATCATGAAGATGTACCGTTCAATGCTGCAAGAATTTAGCAAACATATGTAAATATTATCAAGCCATATAAAAGCGTATTAATACAGAACACACTGTTTTTAAAATATACAATGGAAGCTAGCTAATCTTTAGTTAAGTGTATGATCAAAACCATTTTTGTTCTAGGTATGTGTGTAAGAAGAGTTTTTCCTCCCTTCGGATTTTTGCCACGTTTCCACTCTACTCGCAATTTTCAACCACAGACATATGTTGCTCGGTTATATTTGGACACCATTTATATAGAAGCGTGGAAAGAACTTGAGCCGATGACGCGTGACAGGAGGACCTGACACGCGCTAGTTAAAGGCCTATGCTCCTTGGGGAAGGGAAACCCGAGGCCTGTAAACAGTAAATAAATATTATAAATGTTTATACAATACAAAAAACCTACCCTCTGTCCTGAACTTACTGTTCTTAGTCTACTATCATTTACTAGACACAGTATTAAGGTCTTTGTCTTGTGTAATCTGACCTATACTGTATAATAGGGGAACAACAGAAGTGATTGCGTCATTAATAGGCTAGACTGCCCATTACAAATTTCCGGTGTTATGTGTTGCGGGTCGCACTAATGACCCGTCATCGGAGCATCATTTTTGTGATGCCTAGATGGCAGGGAGGATAGTGTGATTCGCTTGCATAGCTAGGCGGGGTTGTCGCACAGAAGTCAAATTTTCAATAAAGTCATCTCAGTCATGCATCTGGGAATTTTGAAACCAACCTTTTCGAGTCCAAAATTTTGGGTATTTTTAGCCAGCTACCACCCACGTCTAAGTTGAACACCTTGTTTTTCTGTATTTTTTGTCTAGTGATTCCATAACAGTCTGTCCGATGATGTAACAACTACTGTCTTTATTTCTTATCCGTAAAATTAAGTGTTTTCACTCTGAAAAACATATTCCTAACATTAATTATGTACTTGTCTAATATGTATTTGCATCTTGCGTTAGCCGCTGATGAATTCAAATCAAGGGCTTGGTATCGCGCAAAAGCGTCCCCCCATAAATAAATGACTTGTGGTTGCGTATTTATCTTAATGGACCCCTTCTGTCGTGAGTAGTTGCTTACTTTTTATGTCAACTTGGGAAACGTGACTTTTGTCCGTTTTCCCCTCCCCCCCCCCCCCCACCCCCCACCCCCCCCCCCCTCCCCCCCCCCCCCGCCCCCCTCACCACCCCCCCCCCCCCCCCCCCCCCCCCCCCCCCCCCCCCCCCCCCCCCCCCCCCCCCCCCCAATTGCCCGTCTCCCTTACCCACCCCCCCACCTTTCTAGTCCTCACCATCAATGCGTCTCTTTAGCCCAGTCATATTTTTCCTTTTTGATCCGCCGTTCCCCTCCTGTCTAGCAAGTCAATTATTATGGAGGATGATGACCCGCGGTCTAGGCGATCATGTACATCAGCAGCCTACGCATTATGAATGTTATCACCGTTGTATCTCTGTCAATTTCACTACACACCTCCCCACTTGAAAACATGCCTATGGCAAGTTCCAAAACCAGCGATACACATAGGTAAAATTACTCCTCACGTCTGCCACTACTCTAATTTTGATCACAGGGGTGCCGACTGAGGAAATCTGCACGATTTGCCTGGGAGGATACTAAACTGATGGTCCGTCTCCACCACAAATGTCCTACCATACAGATAGATTTGAAACTTCTTTATTGCCCAGATTAATGCTAAACATTCTTTTTCGCTTGTGGAGTATCCTTGTTCCGCCTTATTCAATTTGCGGCTTGCATAAGCGACTGGTTTAAGTTCCCCATCAGGTGAAGATGATCTTTGCAACAAAGCCCCTCCGAGTCCCACATTACTTGCATCGGTTCTTAAGACAAAGTCCTGTGTCAAATCAGGCAGTTTGAGAATAGGCTTGCTAGCGAGTTTTTCCTTTAACTCTTGGAACGCTAGTTCACATTGTGCAGTCCAAATAATTTTATCTGGAAGTCCCTTGCGAGTCAGATCAGTCAGAGGAGCACAAATAGCGTTAAAATTTTTGATGTATTTCTGATAAAATCCGCATAACGACACGAATGATCGCACGTCCTTTTTTGTTTGCGGCCTAGGTGCTCTCTGCAGTTTTTCCAAGTTCTTAGGATCAGGGGTCATATTACCCTGATATACAGTGTGTCCCAAGAATTCCAACTCTTTGCATCCAATACAACATTTTGTTGGCCTAGCAGTTAAGTTCGCCTCCCGAAGTCTATCAAACAACATCTCCAGAGCTTCAATGTGTTCTTCAAATGTCTCTGTGGCGACGAGAATATCATCCATGAAATTCGTGATACATGGGTTATTCAGGGGATCCAACAATTTGCGCATCATCCTTGAAAAACACACTCGGAGCATTTTTTCAGTCCGAATGGTAGCATATTGAATTCATAATGTCCATCCGAAGTGCTAAAAGCCAAATAAGGTCTCACTTCAGGCTTCACTGGGATCTGGTAATAGCCTTTACTAAGATCCACTTTTGAAAAATATTTTGCCTTGTTCAGTCTGGCAAATAACTGTTTTGTGTCTGGTAATGGATCCACTTGTCCTTCTGTGACAGCATTCAGTTTCCTGTAATCTATGCACAATCTGTGTTCCCCAGACGGTTTTCTCAACAAAACGACACTAGAACTAAAAGATGATTCACTGTGCGAAATAATCCCCTCCTTCAACAAATACTCTATTTCTTCCTTCAATGCCTTCTCCTTCGCGAACGGAATAGAATAGGCTCTCATACAGATTGGGTTTGAGTCTACCAGTTTCATGTCATACTGTAGCAAATTTGTATGGCCTGGTTTATCTGTTAATACATCTGTATGTTCCTCCAGAACCTGTTGAACTCTCTCCCTCTGGTTTTTAGTCAGGTGCTTACTGACTTTTACCTGTGCTGCTGTTTCACAAGGATGTAATGGGTATTCATGTGAGGTGAGTGGTTCTTTTTGCATCTGGGTTGCAATAGCCAAGGTCAATAAGGGGGTGCTTTCCTGGAGTGGTCTGTCCAGATACTTCTTTAACAGGTTTACATGATAAACTTTTTCCTTCCCCTTTTTGTCAATTTTATAGTTTGTTCTAGACACCTTCTCTAGAACCGTATATGGACCTTGCCAACCAATTTGTAATTTATTCTGGCTTCCGGGTAGTAGAAGCAGCACCTTCTCTCCGACTGCCAGTTCCCTGTCCTTTGCCTTCCTATTAAAATATGCTGCATGTTTCTTCCTGGCTTGTTTCAAATTATCATTTGCCAGTTTCCATCCAGCTTTCAAACGATTGGTCAGTTCGTTCACATATTGATACGATGAGGTAACAGTCTCTTCCGCCTTCTCATCTGTCCAGGTCCTTAATAGGGCTTCTAATGGACCTTTTATTTGCCTCCCAAATAGCAGAGTTGCGGGAGCCATCCCGGTTGAACTATGTGGTACCTCCCGGTACGCAAACAATGCGGCGGGCAGGAATTGATCCCACAGATCCGGTTTTTCGTGTGCCAGCTTTCTCAGGATAGAAATGAGAGTCCCGTTGAACCTCTCTACCTGGCCGTTCCCTTGTAGATGGTACGGACTACAATGAAAGTGCCTGGCTTGAAATAGCTTAAAAACTTCTTCCGTTAGTTTCCCCTTGAACTGAGATCCATTATCCGTCAAGATTTGATGCGGGAATCCTAATCGGGTAAATATTGTAAGTAGTGCCTCTGCTACATGTTTTGAATCAATTGATGGCAGGGCTACCGCCTCTCCCCACATAGAACAAGTGTCCACCAGAGTAAGGATGTAACTGTTCCTCCTCTTGGTCCGAGTGAGAGGTCCTACAATATCCACTGCAACCCTCTCAAAAGGTGTTCCCACTATGGGCATTTCCCCTAGAGTTGCAGGAGCAGTCCAGTGCTTTGGAGCTACCCTTTGACATTCTGGGCAGGATTTGACATATCTTTTTATTTCCTCCGTTATCCCTGGCCAGAAGTAATGACAAGCTATACGCTGTCCTGTGGCGCTGATCCCCATGTGACCACTGAAGGGAATCGCATGCCCGAGTTCCATCACTTTATCTCTATATGAAGTGGGAAGAACCAGCTGGTTGTGACCATTTGTTCCAGTTCCGGCCTTCCTGTATAAGAGTTTGTTCTTCATGAAATATTCCCCCTTGCTCGGAGGTGTGTGGCATTTGGGCAATTTTTTAAAACAGGGCTTGAGTGTCCTATCCTCAGCCTGCGCCTTCCTCATCTCCTCTGGATGAGCATTTATAGGTTCACCTTCTTCCTCCTTCTTCTGTGACCTGGTCTGCACTGTCGCCATGATCACAGGTTTCTCGGGATTCCCCAAGAAGACGTATCTACACCCCAATATCAGAGGGTAGATTGGTTCATCTATCACTGCTGCTCTGATTTCTCCTTCCACATAGCGAGTTTTCACCGTTATCCTTGCGATGGGAAGTGTCATGAGTGGTATGTCCTTAGTCGCCCCTTGTATTTCCACTGTTTCTGTGGTATACTGACTTGGGTCCACTAGGCTAGACTTCACAACTGAATCATAATCCAAACCTGTATCATAAAGGCACCTTATGGTGACCCCATTACAAATAACATCCTCACAAACTGGGGGGTGATAAGGTTCCTGTTGTCCCTTAGGATTAACCTTTAATCTTTGCGTCCCCGACTTCATTGCAGCAATGTTTGAAGGTTTCCTTCTACAAAATTCGGTGTTATGGTTATCCTTCTTGCACCATTTACACCATCTTTTTCCTTGGTTCAACGGTTTTCTTTCATTGAACTTTTGGTCATTGAACTGTGAGTTTCTGTCGCGATAGTCATTTCTTGGCCGCTCAAAGTTTGTCCTACCTTTATTTCCCTGCTCTCTATTATCAAATTTATTAAATTGCTGTGGAGCTTTAAAATTGTCTATGTGCTTCTTCTTAGCACCACTTACCTCTGCCTGGGCTGCCTGATACCTCTCAGCAACATTTAAAATTTCCCCCAACTTCTCTGCACCTTGTTCCATGAGAAATTTTCTCATGTCTGGAGCCATGGACTCTCTCAATTGCTCAATCATGATCATTTCTTTAAGATCTTGGGTCTTCCCCAGAGCCGTCCATTTCTCCAAATAGGTTTCTAGTCTAGCAGAGAATTGGTGGTATGTCTCCCCAGACAACAGTTTGGCATTTCTAAATTTCTTACGATAAAATTCACCATTCTTCTCGTATCTTAATAACAAAGCCTGCTTTAACATGTCATAATTGTCTTGGTCTTCCCTGTTCATTTTAGCAAATACTTCATAAGAAGTACCTCTCAATCCTTGTGATAGCTTTAAGCTCCACCTCTCTCTCTCTAACCCATATGTAGTAGCTAATAACTCAAAACGTCCTAGGTACCCCTATATGTCATCGTCTTTTTCAACAAAATGGTCTAAATGAAACCCCATAGCTGAGTTTGAGGCTCCCAGACTGGGCGTAGCATCTGAGGCAAAAGGGCTGGCACCATTTTCAGGAGCCTGGCCTTGTAATTCCAGCTCCCTTAGTCGTAATTCGTGCTCCCTTTGCAACCTTCTATCTTCTGCCTCCCTTTCGGCAGTCAACCTTTTTTCTTCTGCCTCCCTTTGCTGTCGTTTTTCTTCTGCCTCAATCTGCAGCCTCCTAATGTCTCTATCAGCCTCTAACCTCTTCTCTTCAGCTAACCTCCTTTCTTCCCGTTCAATATATTTATCACATTCAGCCGTTACGTATTGAATTAAAATTTGACCATCCATTCCCATCTCCTTCGCGGTGAGCACAGCAGCTGATCTAAATTTTGCCAGCTCCGCCATACTTTTTAGACAATATAATAATATACAAGCTAAATTTCTAACCAGTAAATACACTAAGTACTTCTTATGACTATAGTCTAACTAATTCTAACTAACCAGTTAACTAATTAATTATTACTGGCTGTGAAGATTCACCAACTTTTATCTACAGGGACACTTTTAATTTTAAAGGGAATTTTACAATTTATTTCCCTACTTTTATTTCTCCCACCAGGAGATCCTAATATTACTGTTGGGCTAATTATCCCGGACGAGCCCCCAATTTATGTAGTGGTGTTGATGGTATTGTATGATGGTGATATTACTAAAAAGTGTCTAGGGTTATGCTATGTAGTGTGGTGTAATAGGTTATAGATATACCCACAGATATTTAACAAGACTAATATTATTAATAAATGTTAAAATACACTGAACTAACTCACGTGTGTAAAATTTTTTGATAGAATTATATTACATTTATTTTGTTCTGGATCAATTTTTTAGGTTGACCAGAACTTAAAAGGATTTAGAAATTATGAAAGAAATGCATGGAATATTATATCATAAATGCAATAGTGTACATATATATGTACTATACTAGTTAGTTTTATTAAAATGTTCTAGTAGTCATCTACTTGGGAGGATAGTTACTGTTTGTGCTGTTGGGGTGGCCTCATCACTCCTGTCTATATTGACTACACAGTGTCCAGAAAATGGTGGGAATTTTTATGGGGGTATTAGTAACTAAAGGGCTTTGGTGAAAGTCCAGCAGACCAGAGGCTCACTCATCTGGTAGTTGTAGCTCTGGTGCTGAAATCAGGTGGTCCCACCTCTCCGTGCTGGCGGGCAATAATGGTGGTCTCTGTCACAAGTACTGCACAGATACACTCGAGTAAAGTCACCCACTGAATAGACACTGCTTTGTTGACAACAGAAACTCGCAGCTCTGCAATCAAAGTATGGGCCATGTGTCAAAATCTATTCTCTACCCACGTCTGGACACAACACTGACACAACAACCACATCATACAGACAGGTCAGATCTCTCTGACCAAACAGCACATTTACCATGGTGGTTTTACATCAGATAGATCCTCCCAGACTATAGATTCTGAAAAATATTTATTAGTTGTCTGCCCTAAAAGAGGATAGGTAATATGGTTCATTATTCCCAACACTTGATCTGTCTTGCCTAACCCTTGCTGGAGTTTATGTACATTGTTGGTCCCTAGACCCTGACTAGGGCGGGGGGTCTAGAGCAAATCCCTACTTGTTTGTAAGGCTAGATTTCGATATGGCAGTATCAAATCACTCGAACATGAAACAATATTCAAAATATACAAAGAAATAATTTCAATCTTACCAGATTATGAATAAATAACACAGAATTGCTAGCAAAACTCAGCTGAGCTGCTGGCTATAGTATGGCGTCCCTAAATTTATTACACTTTCTTTCATATGGAAATCACCACACTTTAAAATCTGTGTCTATCACTGAACAACTATTGAAGAATGGCCCCACTTTCGCGTCTGAGCGCTAATGATATGATTGTCTGTGGCCAATCACTGCCTAGGTTTATTTTAAATTTCAAATTTCCTACCATAAAGTCATTTCAGTCATGCTTCAGTCAAGTATGGATGGTTATCTGTTAGTCTGTCCGTCTCTACTTGTGTTTCTACAAAATGTATTTGATTTTTGAACCAACCTTTCTCTCCCCTCCAAAATTTTTTCGTTAAAAGTTATATTTAGACACAGCTACCACCCAAAAACCCTCTCCTCCATACTAAGTAAATTTGAACACCTGTGTTTCGAGGTCGTGTTTTTTTGTGCAATTAGCGACACTTTTAGATTCCATACAGTCTGTCGATGATGTGAACAACACTGTCTTTTGTCATTATCTTCAATATTATCTATCCGTTTGTAAAATTAAGAACATATTAGTTCACTGCTCAGAATAGGCCATCCGGCCAGCTAATTTTTATATTCCTAACATTAATATTAAGAAAAAAGTACTTTTTAAATTTTTGTAATATTCCTAACATCTGCGTTTAGCCGCTGAATTCAAATCAAGGGCTTGGTATCGCGCAAAAGCGTCCAATAAATGACTGTGGCGTATTATATCTAAGGTCCCTTCTGTCGAGTTGCTTACTTTTATGTCAACTTGGGAAACGTGACTTTTCTCCGTTCCCCCCCCCCCCCCCCCCCCCCCCCCCCCCCCCCCCCCCCCCCCCCAATTGCGTCTCCTTAGCCTTTCTAGTCTCACGCAATCTTTCCAGTCATATTTTTCCTTTTTGATCCGCCGTTCCCCTCCTGTCTAGCAAGTCAATTATTATGGAGGATGATGACCCGCGGTCTAGGCGATCATGTACATCAGCAGCCTACGCATTATGTTTTTATCCTTAAATGTTATCTTTGGAGGGATTTTACCGTTGTATCTCTGTCAATTTCACTACAGGCGTGGGTTGCATTGTGGCCAAAAACCAAAAAGATAGTATCAAGGGATTGAACTTTGTCTTGGAGCGCATTTTGGTTGTAAAACTAAAAGAAGGAGAAACCATAGTCAACCTGGTCATAGTGTATGGGCCAAATGAGGATGAGAGAGCAGAGGTCAAGGAGAAATTCTTCGAGCTGCTTCAAAGGACAGTGGATGGCTGCCTTGATGAAATTATCATGCTCGGAGATTTCAATGCCAGAGTTGGAAATGACCATGCTAGATGGGGTGGAATTATCGAAGATATGGAGACGATACTCTCAATGACAATGGAAAGCGACTCCTTAGATTCTGCAGTGAGCAGAATCTGATTATTACAAACACAAAGTTCCCCCATAAGCGCATACATGCATACACTAGATGTGAACGAACAAAGAATGAGAAGTCAGTGATCGACTATGCCATTGTTAGGAGGAGCTCATTCAAATATGTCCGGGATGCTAGAGTCTGGAGGGGGCCAGAGATTGGAAGTGATCACTATCTGCTTACATTCAAAAGAACAACTGAAAGAGTTGCTTAGCCTAGGAACTGCCCAACGTCACGCAAGAAACCAAGTAAAAAGAAATTAAGACCAGATATCAGGGGCTTATTGCTGCATCGGTGAGCAACATAGAAGAACAACCTGATGACTTGGAAACCCTCTGGCTTAAATTCAAAGACATCATAAAGACAGCTGCTGCAGAAGCATGTGGTGAAGTCCGACTTGGGAACAAGAGAAAGAGGACACCTTGGTGGACAGAGGAAGTCAAAGAGAAAATAAGAGAGAAGAAAATGGCATGGAAACAATACTTAGCATCTAAAGACATGTCGCGAGAGGGTTGAGTATTATTGAAATTATAAGATATCCTGGACAAAAAGTTGTATCAGGTGATACCAGGATAGTGCCAGATAAGAGACTGGTCTTATAAGAAATATCCCCTTTTCTGAAAAGAATAAGGGTGTATCGACATCAAAGGCAGGATCAAGCTGTATAAGTTTCCAGGTATTATGATATTATATGTTCCTGGATTCCTATGGGCTCCCTCTCAAGATCCTCCTATGATTTTATTATTATTATTATTATTGACTCTGCTAGAGGTATTAACTAAATTATTTACCAACAAGAACTTGAACTCAACTTAAGTAATTAAGTAAGTCTGCTGGCAAATATTTACAATTAATTTTTACAGTTCTTATTTTCTTCTTGAAAAACTTTAACGAAAATCAAACTTCAATTACAAAATTAAATAAATAAGCACTTGGAAATTGTCCAATAAAAATTATCAAAGGTCTCTGAAGTCAAAAGAGGTTGTCACTGGATTGACTATGCCCACTATGGGTCATCATTGAATGTCTATAAGCTTTGAGTGACTGGGATACGCTAACGTGGCCTTGTTTGTAACTCAACTCTAGAATGCAGCAGGTTCTTCTTTGGTCCTGGAAGTACAGTTACTGATTTTCCTCCAGGCAGTAGGTACTATCTGAGTGACCTTCTGAACACAAAAGGCACCTGCATCAGGTGTTCCCTCAGTAGAGGTTGACCTTATGATTTGTAGTTGGGTTTACAGTACACCGTTATTTATAGTCCGAGGTCGGACGTTAGAGGGGGTTTCCCTGCTCGCTAGTATTTGCATTCAAAAATATTTATAAAATCTGCCTAGGTGTGCAAATCAGGAAAACTAGGAATTTAGTTATGTACGTTATTCGTGGAGCGATTTTCTTCATCTAAAGCTTAAAACACGCCCTGTATTATTCTTCAACTTCCTAGCTAATAGTCTTTTACTGTCCTAAGTGCATTTTATTCTATGCGTACTCTAAACAGCAAAATGATGGACTAACCTGAGGCTTCGATGCATTCAGCCAAAGATTTCTCTCTTAATATACTACTGGTTGTAAAAGTCTCTGCACAGACGTGTAGAGCAACATCTCCAATATCGTATTGGTGACCTCTTCCAGGTGGTACTTCTTTCCTAAGTCTGTAATTAATTGCCATCCTCCAGTCGTTTGCACATATTAGATTGGCCATTTTGACGGCCTAATGCTTTAGTAAACAATGCATAACGGTACCATCTGATTGGTCCGTGTATCATGCAGTTCTTACAAAGTATGGTGCGCGGTTTGGTTAGAGTTACTTAGAATGCAGTGTTGTGAAACAGACCACTTCACGACAAGACACAGCAGGACAAATACAGAAATATAGAGAATATGTGATACTCAGAACAGAAGCAAAGAACAAGGTGCGAGCAGCCCCCCCCCCCCCCCCGGAGGGGGGGGGGGAATAATCAGAATGTGGAAACACATGAGCATCTATGACTAAGACATGAGAATAATAAATAACAGGCAATGCTCCGTGTAGGTCCTAGGGTTCGCTGATGTTAGGAAAGAATAAAACCACTACTCCCTCGCGCTTGTTGTATAAAGGTAACTAACATGAGGTTGTGTATGGGGGACGGCATCGTCTTCGTCTAAAACAAATTGCTAAAGAAATGGATGCTTAGGGAAGGCCTCCTGCAACAAGTGGGCACAAATAGAAGGCGTCACTACCTACTCGATCAAACAGCTGTAATCATCATCATTTTCATTTTCGGTCCCTATGGAGCAGTAGCGTAGTAAGGGGGAAGGAGTGCGCGTTTGGGGGGAGCCCTGCCTCTGGTGACAGCCAAGTCAGGGGTGTCATTGGATACTTTTATGAAAGTGCTTATTGTTAAAAATATACTTCCAACTGTGTTTTTTTATTGGTTTGGGGAAGGGGGGGGGGGGTGCCAAAGGTAGGATTGGCCCCCGGGTGCCAAATACTTTAAGTACGCCTCTGCTATGGGGCATGGAGCGACCACTGCAGCTGACGCTACTGACTGCAATAAGCCTGCACAAAGGCATTCAAATGCTTTTGCAGCGGATGATTCTGTAGCAATCTGTTTCATACATTGAAGCTGACAGCCTCATGAACAACTTTATATTGCCTGTGGAAGCGGTAGTCCTAAGTACTCATGACCTATTCCCCCTATATACCCCCCCCCCCCTCCCCTAAAAAATGAAAGCTTAAGGGAAGTAGACTATTATTAACCGTTATTTTTGCATAATTTCTCCTCATTATTCTGTTGTTTTTTTGTTCAAGATAATTTCCTTGTCCGACCAAGCTCGCCTTGGGCCTAGAATTGAGGGAAATAATGAAAGAAATAAAGACACGTGGTCAGATAGACTGGTGTCTGGGCCATTATGTGAAGCCTGAGAAGAAGACGTTGGGGATGGTTAGGACACACATCGAGGAAACCTATTGATAACATTAAAAGGCAGCACTTGTTCTGGAATCACCATGGTAACAGAGATAGAGGGAGACCAAGGAACACATGGAGACGAAGGGGATGAAGAAGACATTGAGCTGATGGCACGGGACAGGAAGACTTGGTTTTTTGAAGGCCTATGCTCACTGGGAAGCTCATGGGTGATGAATGAATGAATGAAACTGGAGATTGACGCTGTCAGGTTACGAACCTAAAACCCCGTAACTTCGCCGCTAGAGGCAAGCGTTGTAACCACCCAACCAACCAACCAACCAGACACTCCGCAATTACGCCAGCGTTCTGAACGCATGACGCTTTTCCGTGCGTACAAAATTTGAACGTAGATTAATTTTGGTGCGGTCAGGGCAGTCAAGATGGCGTACAAGAACATCGGTTGGGAACCAGTCATCAGAAGTCATACATCTATGCGTGAATATAGTGATAAAGAAGATCGTCTCAGGAATTTTGAGAATTATTAGCCCGCCGTCTTGAAGAACAGAGCAGGCGAAAGCGTGTCTATATGACCCGTTGAGAAAGAGGAAGCTAGCGTCACAATATATTGGGAACGAATCTGCTAGCGTCTCAAAAATATCATCTTAAAAATGGCAAAAATTATGTTTGACTGTTTGACGATGACAGCATGAGGGAAAAAAAAACCTGAATTGTCAAACAATGTTTTCGTGTTTTGGATAGCGGACAAACATGTAAGAACAACAAAGCTGTGAAAATAATAAATATATATATTTAAAAAAAAACAAAAAACACCGCCGAAAAACTAATACCAAATAAAAGAGATACAAACTTAGTAGAGAATGTTCCTATGATGTTCTGTAGTTTCACAGCAGTAAATAACATTTACTAGACTGGCAACTAGGGTCAGTTCAGGTACCTCGAAGATGCCATTTGGTCTGTCAAAATACGACTCATGTGTTCTAAAGTCACTATTAATTTGCGCCATAATGGCCTATCTATTCTACACAAACTATAAGTTAATAATGAATGCCACGAAATAATACTTGTCAAGTGCGTTAAACAGCCATCAATTATGCAAATATTTTTTCTTCCCTAAAACCAAACAGTTCTTAATGACCACATGAATTATATTAATCTAATTTTTGTGGCTGATACTGAATAATTAACAAACATTTATTACATTATGTGGCAAAGTATTAATAATGTAACATCTAAATTATGAAATATATTTCTTATCTCTCGAATGGTTTTGCTAATTTTTGTCGGCTCATCTCAGATTTATTAAAGTACATCTAACTGTTTCCCCTTGCCAAAATATCTACCGGAAAGGACCATCACGGCTAGATATAGTCTCTATACTTAAAGATTACAGATTGCAAATGTATTATTTATAATCTATGAGTTCCGCCCATGGACGGCCCCGTTCCGCAGAGCCGCAGGTGATGGAACATTGAAGATTGCTCGGCAATCATGAAAACATTAGTAGCAACAGTAATAATCGACATCATCCACGGAAGTTATCGATCAACCAGCGGACCCATCGTCATGTATGCAGGACGAATGAAAATGTGGAGTCACAAAAGCAAGACAAAGTTGCATCAAGCCACCAGGCACGTTAGACTTGAGACGCTTCTCGGAGTAGGCAGTAGACAAGTGATTTCTTAACCTGTGCCGGGGGTTTACATAACCTAAAACGTGAAATGTTTAATTATGCTTTTATGTACACCTTTTCCAACAAGGAGTTCATGGCCTTCATTGAACAATCGTATTTCTGGCTGTGTGTGATGGAGCTCCATCCTGCTGTAATGTCCAGTTATGGCGACCGGAAATTGTCGTAATAATAACGTCATATAGTTAGATAGTTAAGTAAGTAAATCAGTAAACTATTTAAGCTATTATGGATACAGTTAAACAAATTTTGATGTAATTATATTACATTGTACGAGATGTTCTCACTTTTTTGGGGCCACCCTGTATATATATACAGTGGCGGCTTTCTTTAATGTGCTGTTGAGCTGCAGCACTCCCTATAAAAAAAGGACTACTGCATACTGTCTCTACTATAATACGTAATCCGGACAGACTAAAAAATTGAGGTTACACCAGAAGGGTTGAATACAAGACCAAAAAAAATTATCTAAGACCGTATCGTGGAGTGCTGCGAACGATTACAGTTCAAGTGACCTTGACCTCTTATAAGCGAATGCTTGTTATACACAGCTGCGCTTGGGTTGAATTTATTTAACTCTTTGACTCCGGAACAACGCTCTGAGCGTGGTTTTTAGACTATCACGAATGAAAATTACGGCACAGGGCGAAAAATAATTGCGGAGTCAAAGAGTTAACAAGTGCTGCAACGAAAGACAGCTCCCAAGTGCAATGAACTGTAATTAAAGGGAAGTTACAATGAAAATTTTAAACATGAGAAATAGCAGCATAAATGTCTGTGTAACCTGGTTTGAAACTCGGGAAACTGCTTCGACTGACAAGGATTACTCCTAGTTGCAGTAAACTTTTAAAATAACTTTTCAGATGTTCTTGACAGATTTTAGATGAGATAAGACACTAATCATTTGTGTCTGGGTTGATATTTTACATGGTGGTCACAATTTGTGAGTGTTATGTACCGTATAGTATTTTAAATGAATGAACAGTGCAGCACCCCCAATGACAACCCCCTGGAACCGCCACTATATATATATATATATATATATATATATATATATATATATATATATATATATATATATATATATATATATATATATATATATATATATATATATATATATATATATATATATATATAAAGAACCCTTACAGTAGAAGGAGAATTAAATAGCAATGTTGTCAATTTTGTTTTCTCCTCGCGGAAGAAACAGACATGTAGTTAAAAACAACAATAACAAGAAACAAAGCAAGACTGCTGAAAGTAAAGATGGGCTTCAGACAGTATTACAATTTAAAAAAAAAACGCAAAGAATCCCGTTACACGCCTATTGACGCCTATTGGGAATACAGTGTTAGGCCCGTATTGTCTTGACCATCGGCCCACTAGGGGTGTTGTGGTCAGCATCACGCCGGCCGCCTTAACCTTCTCAGAGTTGTTCTGGCACCAAATTCATGAGGCTGGGTGGATCCCGGAGCCGTTTGCGGTCTAAGAAATCCCAACTCAACTGGGGATCGAACCATGGACCACCGAGCTAGGAAGCCAGTGCACTACCCACTGCGCTACCGCCGCTCCCTTATTACAATTATAACAGCAGTAAACTAACATTTAAAAAAATAAATAAATAATTAAGCAGTTGTTGTTGTAAACTAGGGCTGTTGAGCTCAGTGGCGTATTCTCTATGTGTGCTGTGCGTGCTGCGCACACCTATGCCCGAAGGAAAATAAAAATTTAATTTATTATTCTATAAAATATTTCTCTTCTAATGTTCTGCTTTCGGACCGCACGCACCAGGATAACGGATTTTCCCGCATAGAATCTACGAGTATAATCTAGTTTCAGTTTCCCCAGACGCTTTTTATAGTGCAGTTTTTTATTTGTTGGTAGCAATCGCCCGAAGTTTCTCGGGTAATTCCGTCACAATGCGTGCGGCACGTTTCGCATTCACGTCTGAATACTGGTTTGATTGGATCGAAGTCATGGCCAGATACGTAAATACAATGCGAACATGCGTGCGGTGGTCCTGCAGCTCTCGAGTTGTAAAAATCGGTTGTGTCCGTCCAGTGTTTTTTGTGATTAATTTTTGTTAGTTGCCGGGAATGCAGATTATTACAGTGACAGTGAGTTTCAAGTTGTAAGTTAATTAGTATTTCGGAGATAATTGACATATACCCCTAATAACTATCGTTGCGTAATTGAATATAGTTGGTTTTTAAATTACGAGGGGAAGAAGTTAAATAGTAGGCGTACATATTCATTTTAAGTAGCAGCACGCCTAGCTCGCATTACCAGGATACGCCACTGGTTGAGCTTTTCGCTCTTTTATAGCCAATACGAAGTTGAAAAACTCCTTGGTATTATCTACAAAATCTACACTGTAGATCTAGGCTTTTCCTGTGGTTTTCTGCCATTCCAAAACGTGTTGAATTGAAGTCATAAGCTCCAGTTTCTCCAGCTTGGCTTGCATTTAAAGGATCATCACATCTGATCCCAAGCTAGGAGGAAGAGTGCGTGGCATACTGTGCATTCCCTGTCATCCAAGGGGGCTCTCCAAATTTGCAGAGCTAAGATACTGTGATCTAGTTCTGGGCTCTCCAAATTTGCAGAGCTAAGATACTGTGATCTAGTTCTGGGCTCTCCAAATTTGCAGAGCTAAGATACTGTGATCTAGTTCTGGGCTCTCCCAAAGAATTGCCACGTCCTACACAGAGCCACTTCTCCTTTTTTTTTTTTTTTTGAGTTTGGGAGTTTTGCCTTCTTGTGGCGAGGCACGTTCCTCTCAACCTAGACAAGTCATTTGGTTATATCACAGCGCAAGTTTCCATTTTAAAAAAGTGAACTCTGTTAACTGAAGCGATGTGTTGATAAACTCTAAGCCCTGAAAGGGACTACTAGCATCTATCAGCTAGCATGAAAAAGCCTGAAAAGGACTGCTAGCCCGACCAGCGTTGATAGATACTTGGTCCTGAAAAGAATTTCATTATCCATCTGCTAGCCTGAAGTCATGAAAAGGACTTGCCCTAAAAAGGACTCGCCAGCTACGCCAACGCTGCCCGTACTTCCTCAGTGTTCAGCGAACACCGGTTGTAGTGAACTCTTAAGCAATCTAAACAGATTGCTAGACCGTCCAGCGTTGATAGATACTAAGTCTTTAAAAGGGCTAACATTATCCATCTGTTAGCATAAAGCTCTGAAAAGGACTTGTCCTTGCTGGGGAGGGGGAAGGAGCCACTTCTCGGCCCCCCCCCCCCCCCCCCCCCCCCCCCCCCCCCCCCCCCCCCCCCCCCCCCCCCCCCCCCCCCACACCCCCCCCCCCCCCCCCCACCATCCCCCCCCCCACCCCCCCCCCCCCCCCCCCCCCGCCCCCCCCCCCCCCCCCCCCCCCCCCCCCCCCCCCCCCCCCCCCCCCCCCCCCCCCCCCCCCCCCCCCCCCCCCCCCACCCCCCCCCCCCCCCCCCCCCCCCCCCCCCCCCCCCCCTCCCCCCCCCCCCCCCCCCCCCCCCCCCCCCCCCCCCCCCCCCCCCCCCCCCCCCCCCCCCCCCCCCCCCCCCCCCCCCCCCCCCCCCCCCCCCCCCCCCCCCCCCCCCCCCCCCCCCCCCCCCCCCCCCCCCCCCCCCCCCCCCCCCCCCCCCTCCCCCCCCCCCCCCCCCCCCCCCCCGCCTATCATGGTTCCACAGTGAGTTCATTCTGCATGCAGTCAACCAGGTAAAAGCCAGAGTTACGTCTGGGGCTCAAGTGACTCCGCCAAGCTTAGTGTGCAATGCTGAGTTCTCAACACGTTTCACCACAGGGAAAATCCCTGTAACTACCCATCTTTGTCTTCTGTAATTTGGCCTATACTGGTTGATAGGAACGCTGCAAGTATTTGCTTCTTTAATTAGTCTGGGTAGTTCCTCAGTCCTTCGTGAGTTACGTGGAGGGTTCGTGCAAATAACCCCTGTCTACGAAGAACTATTGTAGGTGGTGCCTAGTTGGCAGGGTGGATATTTACGATTCACTCCCGTAGCGAGGCGGTGTTGCCGTTCGGATGAAGAGATAGGCGGAACATTTTGAGGAACTTATAAATAGGCCAGTTGTGCAAGATCCCACAGTCATTCAGTCAGCAGATGGAAGACAAAACGAGAAACCGGACACAAAGTCCCAGCAACGAGATCTGAAAAGCCAATGAGAAAAGACCAAAATTATACGATTAAATATGCTAATAAAAACTATCGCCTTTGGGAAAACACATTTCACAACAAGATGCGGACTTATTTATGTCACTTGACGCAAAGTTGTAGGAGCGGACACATACCTCAAAAAATGATTACAGAAAGCAAGAGGAGTTTTCACTGCAAAGGTTATGTGAAATCAACAGAAATCAAGTTCCACAGTAAAAAAAAAAAAAAAAAAGTTTTCAACTCAAATGCCCCCGGAACATTAATGTTAACGAATGCGACAAGTGTTGCCACTCTCAAATTTGAAAAAAAAAAAAAAAAAAAAAAAGGTACCTTAAAAACCACTTAGATGCACCTAGATTTGGCTATTTTTGGGCTACTTTGGGCTTTTTTGGGCGAAAAACAGAACACCGAATGTTGATCTAGGTGGTGTTTTTCAACTAATGAAGGAAAATAAGACCTAGCCGGGACCAAAAGAAAAAAATTGTTCAAGGTGAATCCACCTAGGAGTGGCAACGCTGAATGCGATAACCAATACGTTACCGGTATTCATAAATAGCAGAATAGAATGGTTTCATAACAGGATCGCCAATGTGAAGCTGATGGAAAGAATAGGCAAATAATAGTGATTTTAGAGGTGAAGAAAAGACACTCGTTTTAGATAGAATACACATCGAAGATGGCAGCTGATAACATTACAAGGCTGTTCTCTTTGTGAAATACCCAGAGGTAGAAGAAATACAGGAAGACATGAAAACTCAAGGAGACGGAAATTGGGGGAAAAAAAAGACTTGAAAAGTAGACTTAGGAAAAAATGTGAACGGATGACGTGGGATACAGGCAGCTAAATAGTAGATGATAGCTTATATAGGTTGCCCGAATATGATAGTGGTAAAGCTAAATGTAGCCCCATGTCAAATGCAGCAATAGAGAATGCAGTCAGCGACCCATAGCTTGACTGCTTGCGTCAGGGTCAGCGACAAGAGCTGACCAAGACCCTACTCCACCTCCACGTGGTGGTCCTGGAAACAGGCTGCATGGCTGAGAGAGTAGGGATCGAAGAGGGAAGGCAAACCCGGTCCCAAAAATGCCGTGCTGATGTCGGATGTGTCGGCCGAAAGGCGCAGATCCGGTGTAAACAGACACAACGCAACCAACGTCCTTTTCAGGACGAACGAGGAAGAAGAAGAAGAAGAAGAAATACTGCTGAAGGGGAGTGAAGTGTTAGAGACTTGACTATACTAGATACAGCATCTTGAGGTGGGGGTGACCAGTTCCCTTCCTCGCAGCCTTTTTTCTTCCCTAACCCAAGAGCAGTCTGGTGCGTGACGCCACCGTCTTTCGAACCCGGTACCTTTGCAACGAGAGGTCAGCGCGCTAGCCACTCTACCAATCGGGACAATCTGATAGTGGTAGTGGGGACATTTCTGGGGAACCTATATCATGTTTGCACCATTTTCTGGGACACGGTCACACAGGAACGAGCTGTTGGTGCATACAGGTGAAGGTGAAGCAAAGTTGACGTATCCCATTGTTAACTTACCACCAAAAAAAAAAAAAAAAAAATTCACTTAACAAAATTTCCACCTAGACATAAAAATAACCTTCCGTGTACGTCGGAGATAGCCCCATGTTGTCTCTGATATGTAAGGTAAGACATCAAGGATAAGAATATTGTGTCAGATACATGCAGATAAAGTCTAGTGATCCTTGACATGCGTATTTTGAGGCATGTTATTATCGGACTTTTGTTATCTTTGCAGGTATAGAGCGGGGAATCAAGTAAAGTGTGATACTAGTGAAGTAATCCGAGCGTGTTGTTTTTGGCCGCGCTGACAAGAATGTATTCCTGCCAATTCTTCTTACTCCTCTTGGATCCTTCGCTCCTGACTGACAAAGCAATTCAGTGGCCATCAAGCCTTGTGGCGTCTGTTGATTCTGAGAGATGATAAATCGTGGAAAAACCCTGCTGTTGTGCGTAAATCATGTTAGTGTCATTTCAGTGTTTGTTATAGGGTGTTGTTTATGTCAGCAAATGTGGGAAAGTCCAACAAAAAATTCTGAATCTTCAGTCAAATGTGTCAGCCCTATTGTATTGCTGTGAAATGTGGAGAACAAGAAGAACAACCGCCAAGAGGTTACATGGTTTGAACTGGTTTGGTTTTAATGAACATCTTCATTGCATACTGACAACTCCTTAAGTGTTCCGATCTCCTCTGTTAGATCACAAAAGAAGGTCTCAGCACAGTGCACGATCTCCTTCCAACTGCCGTGGGATTTTTAACGTGCGTATCTTGCACACGTGGGGCAAGCTGAGAAGGCTAGGCATCCGATCTCACTACCCAGGAGATCAGGGGAGAGTATGGCATCCTTAGGCACCACTAGTTTTGAAAAAAAATATTTCTATCAATTATATTCCCTGTAATGGGGTAATGGGAGCGAACCCGGTACATACGATGTTATGTACTTTCATAAATCGGTGCTTACGGAGAACAGATGGACTCAAATCAATCAATACCCTTTAGCTCCCCAAGGAGCATTCTCTTCTTTGATCCTTAGCCGCCGACCGTCAAAGCAGTCAGTGGCCATCACGCCAGGTGGCGTCTTGTAGGGTATAGGCATTCAATAAACACATGCCAAGTCCTCCTGTACCGTGCCATCCGCTCAAGTTCTTTCCATGTTTTCCTCATCATTTTCAACTCTGTATCCAGTTCTCTTCTCCATGTGTTTTTTGGTCTACCTCTGCCTCTCTTCCCCTGTGGATTCCAGAACAAGGACTGCCTTGTAATGCTATCAACAGGTTTCCTCAGTGTGTGTCCTATCCATCGCCAGCGTCTTCTCAACTCTTGTTATACTGGCACTTGTCTGGTTCTTGTCATCAATTCCACATTTGTGACTTTGTCATGCCATTTCAGTCCTTCTATTCTACGCATTGGAGAACAAACTGAATACATTCGAGAACAAATGTCTTAGAAAACTCATGAACATCAGTTGGAAAGAATTCAAGACTAATCGACAAATAAGAGAAGACTCTAGGCAGAAATATGTCTCCGACTATATAAGGAAAAGACGATGGTCATATATCGGTCATGTCCTACGAATGCAAAACAACAGAATACCACTGCAGGCGCTCACTTGGGTTCCTGAGGGTAAGAGGAAAAAAGGAAGACCAAAAGAAACACTTAGAAGAACAATAATAAGAGAAGGAAGAACGTTGGGATTAAATAATGTGCAAGAGCTAAGAGGAGTGGCGTCACAACGAATAACCTGGAGAGCACTGATTTCTGCCTTATTGTAAAGGGCAATTTTTACTATCTTGCAATATAATACATTTATATACTTATTATGTTCGCAAATATTTTGTAAACAAAGTATTTCCTTTTTAAGTGCTTAAGGAGAAGTCATTTTTGAGTTACTTCCCTTGAAAGCAGTTCCGTCATCTTCGATCGGACTCCGCGGACGAATTTAGGCCTACTGCGATTTATTCTTTGGCTGGGTAGGAATAGATTATTCTTGCTTCAGTATATCTATGGCCTGAATTTATACGTAGTGTTTGTATGAGTAGGACGAGTCTGTCTTATATATGGATATCTTTACATTTCTAAGTCGAACTATGTTGGTTGTCGCTAGAAAAGGTCAAAGGCTATGCAGCGGAAGTATCGCTAGCAAGGGGTGTGATTCATGGCTGTCATCCTGTCTGGATGTAGAATTTTGATGTAGCCGGCCTATCGCCGAAAAAGTGATCTATAAGTAGATGGGGAAAAGTGATAGTCATTTAGACATGTTGTATGTACTTTACCCCAGTGTTTATTCTCTTTTGCCAAGGAATGGCAAAGTTATATTTTGCATAGAAAGGTAAAACCACAATTTATTATGAACTTGGGCTTCGCCATCGTTGTCGATAAACAGATGCACAGTGGTACTTTTGGAAAAGAATATTTATTCAAAGGAAGATGACATTCCTATGTATCAGCACTAGATTATATGATATTATTCAATTACCTCTATGACAGAAGTTATGAAGAAATGAGGACATTTAACGAATGACCAATTTTGGTCTGGATCCTATAGTGAGTGAAACTCACGAGAGAAGAACAGCCATGTTGAAATTCATATACTTTGTATTTATCGAGTGAGAAAAAGGGATGCCTGTACTATCGCTCGATGAACCAAGAGATCACTGCTACATGTGAGAACCCATGTCTGGGATTCCTATATCTTTATGGAAAAATATATATATTGAACTTTACGTGAAGGGATATTCGCTAGACGAGATTAGGTCTAGGAGCCTTCCTATATATTGGTTATGGTCTGACGTGCCCAGTCAGTAAAGCCAGATGATTTACATGATGGAACTCTGAATGCTTATTTACGAATGCTCCATTATGATATTTGCCAAGCATGAATGCTAACTTAAGATGATATGCCTGTGATCAACATTATGCTGTCTATGTCGACATTTGTTCCTGTAACCATACACGTACTGTCCAAGTGTGCGTCTCATTAAATGTTATAAAAAGACCACCGTAGTTCCAGTACTTCTTGAATTCGAACAGTGTGAGTATGAGTGATGTACTACCAACTTGTCAACTCTATCGAATCATTCTACCATTCGCGTTCTGACATTCATATACACACTCATTGTCTACACTCACATTCTTGTCGGAGCCTCATCACGTTCCAGGACAAGATGACCTGTATGACCAAAACTGTGCTGGGTTTAATGAGTTGACAATCGTTACACTTTACTACACCAGTCCCAACATCTACATTTATCAACTGGTGGACATTCACGTCATTTAACAAATAAAGCGTGATTCAACAACTAGTAGCCAGTATGAGTTAACAACAACAATACAGAGTTTATCAACTGGTGTGCCAGCTTCCTGGGTCAACCTGCACAGTGACCATATTGAGAAGTAAACTTCTGAGACCAGACGTTCCTTGGGGTCTGTTACGACACACAAATACATCAACAGTACAACTCTACAGTGATGTCAGCGTGACCTGTCCTGTCGAGAGTATGCGGTAACTAGGTCAGCGTTTGTTGACATTTGGTTCGTTGGACATTTGCCATACAACTGACAGTGTTACACAGCAAGCTTGGTTGAAACATAGAACATTACACATCAGGACTGGAGAATATTTGACAGTGTTTGCGAAAGGAAATGTTATTGAACTGAGAAGTCCTACATCGATTGTTATCATTCACATCAACGATGGAACTTCTATTTCTGTGTTGAATTTAAAATAATTAGACCAGAAGTATTTGTTTAATAAAGTACCACAGTACTGTACTATTATGCAGTGTAACTGAGCCTTCTTTACAACACATTCTTTCTGCAACACTCTATTTACATCATATTGCCATACTATTTATGCATTTATGTATTTATGTTTAAATATTTATATGTGATATTTGTCACACAACAGAGTATCCCACGTAATAGAGGGTCTGATGTGTGCGTTTCTATAGGTGCAATTTTCTTGATTGAAAATTTGCTGCGACAGCTGTTGCTATTAGTGTTAGCTGTGAAGACTGTACTCATTGTTGTTTTTGTAATATTCCTCTGTTCTTTAGTTTGTTTTGATTTGTTTGTAATTTGTTGGTCTACCCTATTCTATCTTTCAGTTCTATTCTCAATTTATATTTATATACTGTGGCGTTATTTGTATTTGTTATCCTCTTGCGGGTTATCTTTTATTGTTTTTCCCATTTGATTTATGTCATTTCCGCAAATGTTTTCATGTTCTTCTGTATAACTGTTTTGTTATGTGCCTGATCGACATACACTATTTAAAATATAGTTGATCATATAAATTGATGTACAAGAATCAACTGATAGTTAATTGCTATTACTAAAGGTACACAGTTGATGATATAAAACACTATTTCTGGTGCACTGCACTTATATTATAAAGTGAACCAGCAACTTATAGCTGTTATTATATAAGGATTTATACAAGACCTTTGTAAGGCTTGTTTCCCACAGTGATTGGGATAGTTAAGTACTATTTTCCACAGGTTAAAAAGTTATCATACAAGGTCTTTGATTAAGACTAAGAAAGTGAATTTATTTACTTTTGCAAATTACTGATCTTATTAGACAACATGTCTACATTAGATTATTTTATCACACAAGGCAGGGCTCTTGATAAGACTGGTCAGCAATTAGAAGAATGGGCAGTTGCTCAATATGACAAAGCATTAGCTGCTGCTGCTGAAGAAAGAAAAGCATTGATTGAAGAAAAGAAATTAGCAGCTGAGGAGAAAAGATTAGAAGCTGAGGAAAAAAAATTACAAAGAGAGGATGAACAAAAGAAATTGCAGATACAGACTGATGAAAAAAGATTCCAGATGGAAATGGAAAAAGAGAGAAGAAAAGATGAAGCTGCTGCAGAAGAGAGAAAATTACAAGCTGAAGCTCAAGAGAAAAAAGCAATAAGAGAACATGAACACAAAAAAGAACTTTTAGCATTTGAGTTAGAAAAGTTAAAGTTAACAAACATAAGTGATGGTAATCAAGCATCTGGTGGTAATGGTAAACCCTTTACTTACAAGGTCAAGGTACCAGCGTTCAACCCTTCCAGTGATGACATAACATTCTGGCTAAATAGATTTGAACGCTCGTGTCGAGCCCATAATGTGGACAAATCACAATATGCTAACCAGTTATCAGAAAATCTGAAAGGTGATTCTCTGACTAGTTTAAGTTTGGTTGAAGAGGCTGACAAAGATAACTATGATGTTATTAGGGCAGCCTTATTAAAGAAGTATCAGTTGTCTGAAGAGGGTTATCGGAAGTTGTTTAAGACAATGGTGCCTGAGGCAGGTGTAGAATTCTCAGAATTCATTGCAAGGACACGTCTTACATTTGATCGTTGGATTGAGCTATCCAAAACAGAAAAGACTTATGAAGCCCTTATGGACTTGATACTCAGAGACAAGATTATGTCAAGTATAAATAAACCTTTCCTCGAATTCTTACATGAGCGTAAACCTAAGTCTCTAAAAGAAATGGAACAGTATTGTACCCAATACGTCACTGCACATCCGGACGTAGCTATTAGCAACAGTAAGGTTAAAGAAGGTATGCCAGTTGCTTCTGCAACACCATACAACCCTAATCACTCTCACAAATTCCAAGGACCTCAAAATAGGTTTAATAAAAAAGGTAACTATTACAGTTATCAGAACCAAGGTAACCAATCATTTCAGGGTTCTTCTTCGAATACCTGGAGAAGAGCTGACAGCCCTCGATTCAGGGGTGGTCATAATTACAGGAACTTCCGCAAAGGAAGTCATTCTAGAAACTATCCAAGTTTTCCTTCATGGAGACAACAGGATCATAATTACCGAGATACTCATTATAATGAATATGATGATAGTAACCAAAGGAGCTATGATTCAAACCCGAGTAGGGGTTATAATAGTGGAAACAATGATAAGTACAGAGGCAATAATAACAGAGGTAGAGCACAATTCAAAAAACATAAAGCTCATTACCAGGCGAACTCTGCACAGCAAGAGTCCCACGAAGCCTATAAACAAAATAAAGATAATGATGACTCTAATAATATGGCATGTGCCGCTTTTGATTTTGGGAGAGCATCTCAGTGCCCCCAATGCAAAACATTATTTGAGCCAACCACAGTGTCTACTTTAAGCTGTGGGCATCCTCTTCCCGCTCTTCCTGCGTCAATCGCGCATGATGGGAGAGGTTCTCTTGTCTTACACAAAGGTTTAGTAAATGACAATCCAGTCTCAGTACTTTTTGATTCTGGATGCACAACTATTGGGGTTAGGCAGTCACTCATAGATCCTTCTCATTCTACAGGCAAAGTAGTCAAATGCGTAACATTTGGCGGCACCATAGAGAAATACTCTACCGCTATAATTAGGATTGCTACTCCTTTCTTCACAGGAGATGTACACGCATGTCTTTTGCCGAATCCGATCGCTGATCTTATCATCGGTCGCATTCACGGAGTCAAAGAATGCACTCCGGAGCAAATTTCCGTTTGGGAAAATCAAAATATGCAATCTGCTAATGCGGTAGTCACTAGAGCTCAAGCTCTCAATATGCCTGAAACTTCATCTGTTGAAGATAATGAAGTGCATAACCAAGATGATCCCTTGGTAATTTCTCGTGACTCGTTTATAAAACAACAAGAAGAAGATCCGACTCTTAAGAAATTCTTCACTCTTGTAACGAAAGGTGATCCGAATAAAGATTCAAATTGTAAATCTTGGATTACAATGAAGAATGGCGTACTTGTACGTATGGTGCAAGACTCCACTAAGTCAAGTCATTCTCAGATTCTTGTACCCAAGAATTTGAGAGTTAAAATCTTACAACATGCACACGACTCTCAGTGTGCTGGTCACATGGGTTTTTCCCGTACAAAGTCAAGAGTTCTTGCGGCTTTCTTTTGGCCTTTTGTGAACAAGGACATACGGATCTATTGTCGATCCTGTAAAGTATGTCAAGAAGTCAAATCCAAAGGTCCTCGTCATGCTGCGCCTATTCAGGCTGCAGATATTCCTATTCGTCCATTCCAGAAAATGGCGATAGACATCATTGGTCCATTCAAGATCAAATCTGCTAGAGGACATCAGTTTATCTTAACGTGTGTAGACATGTGCACACGTTGGCCAGAGGCTATCCCTCTAAAGAGCATTACTACCGCTGACATTGCAGATGCTCTTTGGCTTATATTTTCTCGGCTGGGATTCCCCGGAGAAATATTATCAGATCATGGCACCCAACTGATATCGGATACCATGTCTCAAGTAATGTCTACTCTACAGATAGAGAGATCTTTGAGTAGCATCTATCATCCTATGTCCAATGGGATGGTCGAGCGACTAAATAGAACACTTAAGAACTTATTAGGGAAGATAACTGAGGATCATCCTCAAGATTGGGATAGGGTTTTACCCGCGGCCCTCTTCGCGTACAGAGAGGTCCCCAATGAACATACAGGGTTTTCGCCCTTTGAACTTGTCTTTGGCGCGCGACCGCGCGGCCCAATGTCTTTGCTGCATGATCTTATAACAGCTGACAATATTGACGATGACACAAAATCTTCTTACGAGTATGTCATCGCGCTGAGACAGAAGATTATCGAAGCATGCAAATTGGCAACGTCCTCTTCTGAATTTGCAAAGCAGAAGGCAAGACAATTTGCTAATAAGAAGAGAACTTTACGACAACTTTGTCCTGGTGACAAAGCATTTGTTTTGCTACCTTGTCGTGAAAATAGACTCCTTATTAGTTGGAAAGGTCCGTACGATATAATATCGAAAATTTCAGATGTTGACTACATCGTCGATATCAACGGGAAGCATAAAACCTTCCACATCAATATGCTTACGGAGTTCCATGAACGTCCTGACTATCTACAGCCTATTTTCCAGGCAACGGACGATTCTCATGTCAAACATGGTCATTACTCATCACTGTCTGTAATACAGGATGAGGAAACAAGTTTTTCGGATGTTAATCTTCCGCTTCCAATGATCCCACTTCATTCTAGTGAATCATGGAAAGACGTTACTGTTTCTCCTGATTTGTCTCTAGGAGAACGGCGACAAGTTTCGGTTATGTTACAAACATTTCAGGATGTCCTCACTGACATCCCTGGACAAACTCATGTCATTGAGCATGACATTGTTCTAACTGAACATACTCCAATTAGGGTTAGACCTTATCCTATCCCTATACATTTCCAAACACAGGTTGAAAAGGAGTTGGATGAAATGATAGATTTACAAATAATCGAACCATCCACTTCTGCATATTCTTCGCCGATGGTTATTGTTCGGAAAAAAAGACAATAACATACGTCTTTGCGTTGACTATCGCAAATTGAATCAAGTTACGAAGTTCGATGCTGAACCTATGCCTTTACTAGAAGAGCTACTTACTCGTCTTTCTAAATCGCATTTTTTCACTAAACTTGATTTGTCTAAAGGATATTGGCAAGTTCCATTATCCGAACGCGCCAAACCTCTTACCGCTTTCTCTACTCCCAGAGGCCTTTTCCAATGGAATTTTATGCCTTTCGGCCTTATGAACGCACCAGCTACATTTGTACGCATGATGCGTCGAATCCTATCGTATCGGTCAGATGTCATTGCTTATCTAGACGACATCTGTCTTTTCAGCGATACTTGGGAAGATCACTATTCAGGGTTAGTTGAATTATTATCAACTCTGCGTGAGTATAACCTGACAGCAAAACCATCTAAAGCTTGTATTGGCTTTAGCGAAATTGCTTTCTTAGGCCATCGAGTAGGTCACGGTTTCTTGAAGACAGAAGACCATAATATCACTAAGATACTTAACATCTCTACCCCTAGGACTAAAAAGCAAGTGCGAAGTCTTTTAGGTCTCATACAATTTTATGGACGTTTCATTCCGAATCTGTCCTCTATCATGGCACCTCTCTCTACACTATTAAAGAAAGGGTCACCTAACATGGTTCACTGGTCTCATGAATGCCAATCCTCACTAGAGAAGATTAAAACTATGTTTTCATCACCACCTATTTTAGTGTTACCTACAACAGATAAGACATTTGTTCTTCGTAGTGACGCTTCATCCACTGGGATTGGAGCGGCACTAATGCAAGAGTACTCTGGAACTCTGCATCCTGTAATGTATATATCCAGAAAACTTAATGCTGCAGAAAGGAATTACTCGGTTTTAGACCGTGAATTATTGGCAATGGTTTGGTCAATTCTCAAACTCCAAAGATTCCTTCTGGGCGCGCATTTCGTAGTGGAAACTGACCCAAAAGCTCTTACGGCTATCCAAAGTAAGAACTTGAAGAGCTCGAGATCAACTCGATACGCAATCGCTCTTCAACCTATTCATTTTTCGGTACGAGCTATCCGTGGTTCAGAAAATGTGATGGCGGACATTCTGTCCAGATGCCCACATGATGCCACTTAACTGTTAAATATTGGATTTTTTAATATGTATAACTTTACAACAGTTATTTTTTGTTCTTTACTAAGATACACATTTGTAATTTAATAATAGAATGATGGTATCTCTACTTAGCGGTTTATTGATGTTTATTCACCGCTGTTCTTTGATGATTGTTTCTTCATAAATCATAAATTTAAGATTATAGTGTGAATTTTTGGTATGCATTGTATAATTACCAGAATTGTATTATACGTACATCACACCTTCCTGGAAACATTTATTCGTAGAGAAACAATTTCTCTCAGATTTTGAGATATATTCTCACCGGTCATATTAGGAATTATAGTTATTCCTGATATTTGCATCTGCGCAGTATTCTTGCGTTTTGAGCCTATTGTATGGTGCTCCTAGATGTATTTTAAAAAAAAAAATTTTTTTTTTTTTTTTCCCGGGAGGTGTGATAAGACTGTAAAGGGCAATTTTTACTATCTTGCAATATAATACATTTATATACTTATTATGTTCGCAAATATTTTGTAAACAAAGTATTTCCTTTTTAAGTGCTTAAGGAGAAGTCATTTTTGAGTTACTTCCCTTGAAAGCAGTTCCGTCATCTTCTATCGGACTCCGCGGACGAATTTAGGCCTACTGCGATTTATTCTTTGGCTGGGTAGGAATAGATTATTCTTGCTTCAGTATATCTATGGCCTGAATTTATACGTAGTGTTTGTATGAGTAGGACGAGTCTGTCTTATATATGGATATCTTTACATTTCTAAGTCGAACTATGTTGGTTGTCGCTAGAAAAGGTCAAAGGCTATGCAGCGGAAGTATCGCTAGCAAGGGGTGTGATTCATGGCTGTCATCCTGTCTGGATGTAGAATTTTGATGTAGCCGGCCTATCGCCGAAAAAGTGATCTATAAGTAGATGGGGAAAAGTGATAGTCATTTAGACATGTTGTATGTACTTTACCCCAGTGTTTATTCTCTTTTGCCAAGGAATGGCAAAGTTATGTTTCGCATAGAAAGGTAAAACCACAATTTATTATGAACTTGGGCTTCGCCATCGTTGTCGATAAACAGATGCACAGTGGTACTTTTGAAAAGAATATTTATTCAAAGGAAGATGACATTCCTATGTATCAGCACTAGATTATATGATATTATTCAATTACCTCTATGTCAGAAGCTATGAAGAAATGAGGACATTTAACGAATGACCAATTTTGGTCTGGACCCTATAGTGAGTGAAACTCACGAGAGAAGAACAGCCATGTTGAAATTCATATACTTTGTATTTATCGAGTGAGAAAAAGGGATGCCTGTACTATCGCTCGATGAACCAAGAGATCACTGCTACATGTGAGAACCCATGTCTGGGATTCCTATATCTTTATGGAAAAAATATATATATTGAACTTTACGTGAAGGGATATTCGCTAGACGAGATTAGGTCTAGGAGCCTTCCTATATATTGGTTATGGTCTGACGTGCCCAGTCAGTAAAGCCAGATGATTTACATGATGGAACTCTGAATGCTTATTTACGAATGCTCCATTATGATATTTGCCAAGCATGAATGCTAACTTAAGATGATATGCCTGTGATCAACATTATGCTGTCTATGTCGACATTTGTTCCTGTAACCATACACGTACTGTCCAAGTGTGCGTCTCATTAAATGTTATAAAAAGACCACCGTAGTTCCAGTACTTCTTGAATTCGAACAGTGTGAGTATGAGTGATGTACTACCAACTTGTCAACTCTATCGAATCATTCTACCATTCGCGTTCTGACATTCATATACACACTCATTGTCTACACTCACATTCTTGTCGGAGCCTCATCACGTTCCAGGACAAGATGACCTGTATGACCAAAACTGTGCTGGGTTTAATGAGTTGACAATCGTTACACTTTACTACACCAGTCCCAACATCTACATTTATCAACTGGTGGACATTCACGTCATTTAACAAATAAAGCGTGATTCAACAACTAGTAGCCAGTATGAGTTAACAACAACAATACAGAGTTTATCACTTATGCGCCGTGTTTGGTGCTTAAAGAATTTATTATTATTATTATTACTATTCTACGCAAGCACCCGTTTATAAAAGTCTGTAGCTTTTTGGTTGTTGTTTTTGTTGCTCTCCATGTCTCAGAGCCATACAATAGGACTGACTTGACATTTGTGTTGAAGATTCTTATTTTCGTGTTGGACTTGATTTCTCTTGTTCTCCATATGTTTCCCAATGCAATAAAAGCTCCTTTAGCTTTTTGTATTCTTATTTTGTTATCACTGTCTGTCCCTTCAACTTTGTCTATATTGCTGCCAAGATATGTGTACGATTCTTTTAGTGGTGTTTCTTCAAGTTCAACCTTGTTATCATTTCTTGCATTTATTCTCATAATCTTTTGTCTTTTCCCTCTGTATTTTCAGGTCAACTTGTTGCGACCTCTCATCGAGAATTTTCATTTTCTCTTGCATCTGATTATTGTTATGGGACAGAAGAGCCAAGTCATCTGCAAAATCCAGATCATCAAGCTGTTTAGTAAGATTCCACTGGATTCCATTTCTGCTGTGTGATGTCGATGTTCTCATAACCCAATCTATTGCTAGTAAAAAAAAAGAAAATGGAGACAAGAGGCATCACTGTCTCACTCCATTTCTAATCCTAAATGGTTCTGTAAGTTCTCCTTCATGAAGAACTCTGCATGTCATGTTTTCATAGGTCTTCTTTATTAAGCTAATGATCTTCATGTGAACTCTATAATGACTCATCAATTTCCAAAGTGATTTTCTGTCTACACCGTATGGACTCAAATGGTATGACAAAATTACCAATGTGGACCTGATATAAGAACCAGATATGTGCTTGTGGAACACGAGCTGTGAAGAAGACCATGGTGATGGATAGGATACACATTGAGGAAACGCGCTCATAGTATTACAATGAAGTCCATGTTCTGAAGCCCCGCTGTATGTTAACAATGATGAATAGAGACTATAATGTGTAGTCTACGGTCTTGTTTTGATGTAGGGAAGGCAATCAAATAGGACACTTTGTCCTTTAGGAATTTCAACGAGAGGAGCAGATTGATAAGCGTGACTTTCGTCAACCCGTCTTAAGAAAAACCTAAATGGACTCGTCTGAAGAAAAACCTAAATGGACTCGTCTGAAGAAAAACCTAAATGGACTCGTCTGAAGAAAAACCTAAATGGCAGTGAGAAAAACCAGAGACAGAGTACCAATTATATGAGATAAATATATGTGGTCATATGAGAGCGAAAGAAAAAGAAATCTCGTCCTGTTCCTATTGTCTGAATGTGTTGTACATTTGTTTATAAGGCTTTGTCTTGGGGACATGTGTTAATAGGGTTTAAATGTTTTTTTTTTTAAATAAAAAATATTGCCTCGTTTTGGCAGGGCACGCCCCGTTCAACATAGACACAGGGTTCGTCGGTTACATTAGGACGCATGTCCAAATATAAAAGATCTTACGGTCTAAATGTTTTCTTAACGTGCAGGTTTTATACACGTTTATTTCTGACGGTGGCGTGACGTGAACAGGCCTCGATGGAATCTCCGGTGTACCTATTTCTTGTTCCCCACGTGTCTATTGTCACTCTTGTTCTTGTGGACTGCCTATAACCTTTATGTTGTCATTATTTGTTTAAAATTTACGAGATTTTCCATTCTCTTTATTTTTCGTCGGAGTTGAACGTAAGTCGCCCGTGGGATCTACCTGTTCCATCTGATTCGTATCATTCCCACGACTGCGACAATATCTTATCCTCTCTCGGTTGACACTTGCCGTTGCCGCCAGCTTTCCCGGTTGTATGTGAGTCTCACCAGGACGAGGGGAGATTACAAGGCTAGACGACACATAAAAGGAGGAGTGTCGGACTCTTGTCAAATCTCCTCTCATCTCCGTCTCCCGCTGAATGGAGACAGGTATCCTAGAGACTATTGATGACCATTCGTGCAGAACTCGTCCACGGAACATGACTTTGCTTGTCGAGGAATGCAAGTTACCGCTCTTCCAGTACACGTAGTCAGCCGTAAGTTAATAGTTTGTACTTAAGGACAGAATCTTTCCCATACAAATCGTGTCTGTTAAATTAGTCATAGGCGTACACATAAGGTCGTGTGTACTGACTTTATAGCTCGATGGCTCGTGGTTCAATCCCCAGTTGAGGTGGGATTTTTTAGACCGCAAATAACTCCGTAGTCGACCCTGCCTCATGAATTGGGTACCAGAGAAACTTCTGGCAAGGTTAAGGCGGCCGGCGTGATGCTGACCACATCACCCCTAGAGTGTCGATTGTCAAGAAAATATGGGCTTAACACCCAATTCCCATATGCTTCAATGGGCGTGTAACGGGATCCTTTACCAAGACCCTACTCCACCTCCAAGTGGTGGTCCTTGAAACAGGCTGCATCACTGCAGTCTGGCTGAGAGAGTAGGGATCGAAGTGGGAAGGCAAACCTGGTCCCAAAAATGCCGTGCGGAAGTCGGATGTGTCGGGCCGAAAGGCGCAAATATCGCAGCTTCGATGTAAACGGCGACACAGCGCAACCAACGTCCTGTTCAGGACGAACGCAGCAGAAGAAGAAGAAGAAGACTGAAGGAGGCTACTTTATTCCACTAGCACTTGCCCTCTTATATACCTTTAGTACAAATGTATTTGTCAATCTCCTCGGTGATTTAATTTTGTGTGTGCTGTATTCTCTTCACGCATAACGTATGATTCGTGCTACAGAAGCGCCAAGCTAACGTCACAATTTGCAAAGTAGACAATATTTTGTGTCTTCGGATCCTATAAGATTTTTTTAATAGTAATAATGAATCCCGAGACATTGGTGTGATGAAACATCTTCGACAACGTCCGACTGTTTACGAATATGGTGAGCACATTGCGCAAGACAACGAACTTACTGTAGCAGAATATCGAACATGGGAGGTCTACAGATCGATAATGAGACCAAATCTTCTTTCTCTATTCTTGTAAGTTGTTTAAGCCGACGAAGATGTTTCACTGAATTAGTTCTTTGTTCTGGTTCATTCGTAAAACTGATACAGTTTTGTCTTCAACACCGCAGCTGGAGGCATTTCTCTGTGGCTTCTCCGCAGAAAAAAAGTTAAAGTTTTATTACCGTAAAAAAAATTATTTAATCACTGTGTTATTTTTTATCACATTACTTTAGCAATCTCGATACAATTTATATTAAATTTAAAAAAGAAACAATTGTTGAATAATGCTGAAAAAAAAACTAAAAAAAAAAGAGTTAAAAAAAAAAAACTTGATTACTGAAAACTAAAAATCGATTATTGATTGCTCGTTATAAAATACTGGCTCTGCCTCATTAAACTTGTCACAACAAGAGTGATTTTCCTGCCTGGTTGATTATAACCTAGCTGTCTTTTGACGACCAAAGCGCGCAAACACACAACCCCATACACAAACACACACACATACACATACATACACTACATACACACACAAATATATACACACACACACATATACACACACACATATATATTCGCCCCGTGTAGTTTTCGGGGGAGGGGGGGTGTCTGAGGCGACAAACAAAGAATAGACATACTACTCCCTCAGGAGTATAAGAGGGGAATTAACATGAGGTTTGTACATGAGGCTGGCTACTTCATAATGTAAGTCAAATTTCTGCACAAACCACAGTTACATGAGCACAAACCACAGTTACATGAGCACAAACCACAGTTACATGAGCACAAACCACAGTTACATGAGCACAAACCACAGTTATATGAGCACAAACCACCGTTTCATGAGCACATACCACAGTTATATGAGCACAAACCACCGTTTCATGAGCACATACCACAGTTATATGAGCACAAACCACCGTTACATGAGCACATACCATAGTTACATGAGCACAAACCACAGTTACATGAGCACAAACCACAGTTATATAAGCACAAACCACAGTTACATGAGCACAAACCACCGTTACATGAGCACATACCACAGTTACATGAGCACAAACCACAGTTATATGAGCACAAACCACAGTTATATGAGCACAAACCACAGTTATATAAGCACAAACCACAGTTACATGAGCACAAACCACAGTTACATGAGCACAAACCACAGTTATATAAGCACAAACCACAGTTACATGAGCACAAACCACAGTTATATAAGCACAAACCACAGTTACATGAGCACAAACCACCGTTACATGAGCACATACCACAGTTACATGAGCACAAACCACCGATATATAAGCACACACCACCGTTACATGAGCACAAACCACAGTTACATGAGCACAAACCACAGTTACATGAGCACAAACCACAGTTACATGAGCACAAACCACCGTTACATGAGCACAAACCACAGTTACATGAGCACAAACCACCGTTACATGAGCACAAACCACAGTTATATGAGCACAAACCACTATTACATGAGCACAAACCACAGTTACATGAGCACAAACCACCGTTACATGAGCACAAACCACCGTTACATGAGCACAAACCACCGTTACATGAGCACAAACCACCGTCTGCTCGTGCCTAGGTTCAGTGTAATCTCGGCCTATAGTCAAGTAAAAACAGTCCCATAGCAGATACTGTCGTAGGGGAGTGAAGTGTTAAAGACTTCAATATGCTAGTTCTAACATTATGAGGTGGAGTGACTAGTTCCTTTCCCGGCTGTCTTTGCCCTTCCTAACTCAAGAGCAGGGTCAGGTACCCATTTACAGATGGGTAGACTGGAACATGACGCTACCAGGTTTAGATATCGGAATCCGATAACTTCGACGCAAGAGGCGGGCGCTCTAATCGCTTAGCCAATCGGAGACTAGGACCAAAGCACAAAACTTACTGGAGATAGTGTCTTTAGATGACGTCTCTAGGGGCGTTGTTCAAGTATTTGGCACTCAGGGCGGATCCTGCCTTTGGCACTCCCCTTACCCAGAAAGAAATAGCCGCGGTAGCGCAGTGGTTAGTGCACAGGCTTCTTAGCTCGGTGGTCCATGGTTCGATCCCCAGTTGAGGTGGGATTTTTTAGACCGCAAACGGCTCCGGGGTCGACCCAGCCTCATGAATTGGGTACCACAGAAACTCTGCGAAGGTTAAGGAGGCAGGCGTGATGCTGACCACGTCATCCCTAGTGTGCCGATGGTCAAGAAAATACGGGCCTAACACATATTCCCAATATGCCTCAATGGGCGTGTAACAGGATCCTTTACCCATAAAGAAACACAATTGCAAGTATATTTGTAACAGTAAGTACTATCATAGTGGTGTCCGAGGGTATACCCCCCCCCCCCCTTCCTGGCTGTGACCCGCGGCGGATCACTGCCCTTGCACCCCTCTTCGTACGCCACTGGAGGTCTCCAGATTTATCTTATTCATCAAGCCTTCTCCTATCTGTCGATCGACGACGCCGTTCAAGTAACAGCCGTCAGGTATATTAGTTTTCTTATAACGTCAGTTAAAAAAAAAAAATGGTTTCAATCAAATTTGTCGTGTTCTGATGCTCTTTTTTTCTTCTTCTTTTCTTTTTAAATTTATTGATTTGATAACTAGCCATGTCTTGCTAACTGAGGTTTAACAATAAATTATGTATATTCCCACGTTTGGCCTTCAAGCGTAGCGGGAGAAACACTTTACTTAGGAATATGTACACTTTACCAGCTTGCCAGATGAGTCGCAAAGCGCTACCCAGATGATGAAACACCTGGGTAATCTTTACCTTTAGACTAGTAAATTGGAGAATTTACTTTCATTTTCTTTATTACGTTTTAAAGCTAAGAGATAGACAATTTTTTTCACAATAAAGTAGTATTGTTTTATTTTTCAGATACATGAAAAATGGCGGAGAATACTCAATTAAATTTTGAAGAAAGAAAGAAAATTCTAAAAGAATTGTAGAATCCGTTGGTGAGAGAAGAGATGTCGCTCATGTATTCATTCTGATGGTGGACATTTTGAACATTTAAACTAAATTTATGTTATAGAGAAAAAATTGTCTGTCACTTAGCTTTAAAATGTGATAAAGAAAATTAAAATTGTGTATGTTGTTCATGAAATATACATTTTTAAAGCGTGCATATATAAATTTGAAACACCTTTTACGGTATGACTGTAGGTAAGTTTAAAAAAAAATAGGTAAAGGTAATTCCAAAGCAGGTACTGCCGTAGGGTAGTGAAGTGTTAGAGACTTCATCATACTAGGTCCAGTATCGAGAGGTGAGGTGCCAGTTCCATTCCTCGCTGCCTTTTTCTTACCCAAACTCAAAGTCAGGTAGACTGGGGCGTGTCGGTACAGTGATTCGAACCCGCGCCTTTACCGCGAGAGATCAGCGCTCTAACCACTCTGTCAATCGGACGTGTAAGTTTAAACCAGTTTGATCTCAACATGTAAAGCTAATTGCTACAGAACCTACACATAATTCCTGCACGGGGTTTAGTTTCGTTGAAGGTACCATGCTCTAAACGAGGCCGCGAAAAGAAAAAAAATGATTGAGTGAATTTTTTTTTTCAGATGCCACTGGAATTATCAAGTACTAGTGTAAACGCCCGGCATAAGACGGGAATTAAATTCAAAAGCACCAATACCTAACGGCAATTTTTTTTTTTTAAAAGTATTTAAACAAACCAAAATATTTGTTTTACATCTGATGATAAAAGTCTGAACATGACAGAAGAGCATCTTAATTTTCTGTTGTTTTAATCTGGTACAACTTAAATCATGGATCTCTGCATTTTCCTGTCTCCAGTTCATGTACTGTTTATCGGTTGTGTTGTTGACTTCTTTAAATACAGTATAATCAAACTGTTCATGCACACCGTCATTAGCGCATTCTTCTTTGGTAAGTGTTACTATTTTCGGGAGAGTACATATAAGGGAAACAATACAATTAATGTCTAACTTTCAACCAAAGTTGCATCCTTTAGCGTTACGCACTGGCAGAAAAAGCTGGTATTTTATATATAAGATTCCACCGTCACGTGTGAATACTTGCTACCTTTTGTGCTCACGTGAAGTCACGACGCTTAAATTACTAATTCTTTTCCCTGTTCGCCCCTTACAGAGCTTAGAACCACGCCTGCAGCCGGTCTACTTGCAGGAAACCTACATAAAAGCATTCACACGCTTTTATAGTTGTGGTTTCCGCAGCAAATTTATTTAATATGATGAAATTGCCAGCACCACGCACAACTTTAAATTAGTCGCATCGTAAAACTTACCTGAGGCAGAAGTAGTCTTTCTTTCTTAGTCTACCCCCAGGAACTACACGAACACCCCCCCCCCCCCCCCCCCCCCCCCCCTTTTCCAAAAAAAAAAAAAAAAAACCCAAATTACTACTTACTTGTGGCAAATATAACTGACATCAAACAATTTCAGGACAAACCCATGCATGTGTAGCTATTTAAACTGTCTTGATCAATAAATAAATTCTGCGGAGCTAGTAAAATCAATTTATTTTGATTGTTACAGCAGGCACAGCAAATTTTCCTACTGTAAACCAGCTGCTAGGTTTCTGCCTATACAGTTTGGTAACCGTGCAGTAAAAGTACTTTGGTATTAATTAAGGCAGTACGTAACCGTGCAGTAAAAGTACTTTGGTATTAATTAAGGCAGTAGGTAACCGTGCAGTAAAAGTTCTTTGGTATTACTTAAGGCAGTAGTGGTTTCCAAACCAAGGGTCGTCATCATCATCATGGTTGTCCTGTAAGCTCATTGCGAAGCGTGGAGTATACAACTGTAGCTTGTCCACTTGCAGGAAGCCTGCACCAAGCATTCACGTACTGCTGGTTTCTATAGCAATTTGTTTTTCATGATGAGGTTCCCAGCCTCCACAGCCTCATATTAGTAGCCTTGTACGACACCAAACTTGTGAAGCTTTTTTAAAGTCTTTAAGGACTTCACTTGGATCGCGCGGAGGTCTCGGAAACGTATGATTGAAAAAAAAAAAAACAACAATTATTCTTTTAAGGTCGCGAGAGTAAAGACAAATGTATTCTCATAGCAGATACTGCTGTAGGGGAAGACATTGAAGAAGGAAAAGGGCGTAAAGTGAAATTTTCGATGTTCATGTACAAACAATGAATATCAGATGCATTACGGAAATGTGGATCCCAAACATTTAGCTGGCAAACCTGCGATTTTGTTATCTCATTCCTCGCGACGTTCGATATACAGTGGCACCACTCTCCAGTCTACCCAGCTGTAAATGGGTACCTAACTCTGCTGTTGAATTAAGGAAGGCAAAGGCAAAGGAAGTGAACACACACACCTCTCGAAGCTGGACCTAGAATTATGAAGTCTCTAACACTCCACACCCCTACGACAGTATCTGATATGGGACTACCGTTACCTTTTGCGATATTTGTGTCACGTTTTAATTGTCTTTGTGTCCCAGTTGTCGCCGACATCTTTGTGTTTCTGAATTCAAATTACCGCAGACGATGATCCCGGCTTACCTGCGCGTGTTCTCTTTAATGTCGCCTAATGTGAACTGGATGCAAATTGAACATTTCAAACCACGTGATTAAAGCAGGGTTTAGACAAAAAAGAGCCGAAGAAGACAGATGAATTTGAAGCTTGATGCCTCTAATCAAAGGGTTTTCACGTATTAAGAATAGCTTGATCAACGAGCCTGTAATTATGGAGTCGACAAGATCAATAGCATAGTTTGTGCATAAAAATAGATTTACAGGATGGATTTCCAGAGATTGGTATTTACTGTCACACTCGGAGAATAAGGAAAGGGGGTGGGGTCACATAGCGACGTGTCAGTTTAGGAACTTTACGGTAGGTAATTAAAGACAAACAATAGAAGCCAGTCACGTGCTAGAGTTCAATCATCACTTTACGTACTGCTACCTATGGACTATGGAACCACTACTGCAGCTGGTCCTTGTCCAGGAAACCTGCATCCAGAGGCGTCCCCAGCAATATGTTTTACCTGAAGAGGTTGCCCGCCGCATGCACAACCTCATATTAGTCGTATTGTACGACACATACCTGAGGTGGCAGTGGTGCTTTTCTGTCTTTGTCTCATCACAGGGTCCCCCGGGTGGGGGGGGGGGGGGGGGGAACTAAACGTGACAAAAATGTTGAGTACCTGAAACCATTTTACAAGAGCCGTAATGGCGGCAGTGGTAATGATAAGTTCTAAACCAGTCCCAAAATTCCCAGAATTCAACATCATTTGCTCTTAATTATCTCCCTTTTTCGCTTGTACGGAACACGGACCCACCACTACATAGACCCACTTGCAGGAATCCGATGTTAGAGCACATGCTCCTTCAGCAGTGATCTCTGTCACGGATTGCCTCCCCTTAGCTCTGCAGTAGAGGTCCACCAGTGGCCAACCTCAAGAGTATCTAATATGGGTCTTCAACGGTGTCTACCTTCGCACAATATTACTCTTGGCAGAGTGGTAGATAGAAGGATAATGACGCTTCTATCTCGAGGGAATTTCACAAGATTGTTTCAGAAGTCACGAACAATGCTGCATAGGGCAGAGCATTATTAAATGATATCAGATCCGTCGCCTTTTGTGAAGAATTAAGCAATGGCTTTAGCCCGTTCAAGCCCCCAGCTGGTGTAATCCAGCGATATTCTTTTATAAGTATTTGCTCTATAGATGTAAATATATGTTTAGCTGCATATATATCAAAGAGTCTTGCTCATACGTTTGCTTTCATAACTATAATAACTGAATCAACTACGATTGTTTGGTTTTGAAAAAACGTGTAACAAATTTAAAAATCAATTAGTCTTAACAGGTTAAAATAGCGATGGAATGATGGTCAATTTTAGATGAAAACAAAATTGTCTTCATGGAGACTTGGTTGAGGATTTAAAAAAAAAATTGTCCTTTTGTTGTTTCCTTAATAAACTTAGCTGGTCTAAGTGAGTCCTGCAGCCGTGGTTTCGTCAATTCTTTTGTGATGAGGGCACTTCTTCACACAACTTGTCCCATTTAGGTGGATAGTGCTGATTCCCTGCTATTAGTTCACAACTAGTGATGTCGAAACTTTAATCTTGCAGCTTCGTACCACGAAAAGTCTGACAGCTTCGTTTCACGAACCCAAAGTAACTTTTGGGAACACAATCTCCTGGCACAGTTTAGAATGGACACAACCACTTATGTTAGATCCTTTCGAATCACTTGATCTGGACATTTTAGTATTCCTCTTATGACGGGTGATCTGATTCCGTAGGTCTTCAAGTCTTTATATTTTAAAATGCGGGTTTACTTTTAAGTTTCAAAGTTGCCCAAGTACTCTGTCCTGGTCCATTAAGTTTCCAGTCTATGTATTTAAAAATGCGGGTTTACTTTTAAGTTTCAAAGTTGCCCAAATACTTCGATCTGTCACTTATAATTTTGGAATTCTTTGTCCGATGTCTCTGTGGCTCATAGGAGCTGCTAATTTGACGTTGCTAAGCAGTACGATCTGTGTCTCCGATTTCGCTAGATTATATTTCCATTTCTCAGTTCAAATCTCAGATTTTACTTCCGACGAATTTGCCAATGGAAGTCAAAGTCTATTCCGGCTCTCAAATTAAACCAATGGTAAGCTCTTTAGAACTAAATGGGTTGGGGTGTTAAATCATAATATCCCCCGAGTGTTTTATAATATCAAATTTTAAAATTCCGACACGTGACTGTGGTAAAGTGGGATGTTATAAATATTTATAGGGGACTTAGTGTACTGACTGAGATCAGCTGTGAAGGTATCTGTATCTAATAAGGGTAGTGTATTACAGATGACCTTACTTGCTACCACATATTTATACCTCAGTCAGAATTATTCTGGAATATTGTGATGACTACGTTGAATGTCTAGGGTATGTATATGATGAAGTGTAAGTCACAACAACAACAGACAGATAAACAATTTAATTTATTCCACCACACGTGACAACACTGTGACACGCACACACATTTAACACTCTATAAGACTATTCTTAAATGAGGCACTGGTAAATTTTCAAATATAAATATGTATTAATTACTGTCACTAATATATATGTGTCCTGATTCAAATACAAAGTGAACCAGGAATCACAATCAATTTTAATTACAAGTTATATGTACAGAATTTATCAATATGAATCTTGTAGGGACATATTTTATTAAGATTATTCCATGTGTGTCAGTTGTGTAGTAGTAATATGAGGTAATACTGGTTTTGTTTTTTCAAGCTATGTTGTTATTTGTCATCATGACTTCAAGTGTTTGTTTCTGTTGGAACTAGTATTGGAGATGTTCTCAGTTCCGTTCATTAAAACAATTTATTTCCCCTCTTGTTTTTATACAATGTCAGTTTAAGATGGGGTTACATAATGTTGAGCTCCGCTGGCCACATAGGCTTATCTTTCGTGATGGCGGCCGGAAAAGACTCCTCTGCTCGAGTGCTCCCCTGTGTTCTGGAGACACCTCACTGTTTGCTATATGGACCAAGGAGTATGCTGTCCGCCTCTGGATTCAGCAAAGCTCTGACCAGGTGCTGCTCAATAACTTTAGGACCACAGTCCCTGAAACAAGAAGGTTGTACCTCCTACTTCAGAACTAATTTATACTCTATTTCTACACTGAGCACAATACATAACAAACACTGAGTTCAGAGCGGTAGGCCAACTGCTAGCTTCATCTGAAACAATTTTCACCAGTATATTCCTCCCTAATGGTTACTACGCCTCTGCAATTCCAGCATTATTTCTTTCTAGTCAATAAGCTAGGTGTCAGTGTACTGTTTGGCAATTCCATGTAGTTTTACTTTCCTCCGACACCTTCTGTTCAGGCTGGAGCACTATATAGGCTTTACCTCATGTTCGCTACTGAACCACACATATATACAGACATAAATTATCAATTTACATTCAATTTTCATTAAAAGATATCAAATATTTCAAGCTTACCACAATTCATGGAAATAATACAGAATTACTGGCACTGAATATAACACAAATTTGATCTGCCGGTCCCAGGCTTTTATTGAAAAAATGCACTGGTGCTCAACTGTACAGTTTTTCGTGGTGGTGACCTGACGCCGATGGCAGGTCTAACCCAGGCGTTTTTTACTCCCGTTTTACGAAAAATATGCACTAATGGTGCCTCAACGCACTGGTTCTGTAGTAAGTGAGCGATATGCACTTTCTTCTACCTCCTGTTTACTTCGAATACGATGTGGTGTCTGGGTACTGAATGTTTTCAAACGTAAACCAGTATAATGTCATATTTCCTAATAAGCGTTTTTCAGGATTTAAAAACCTAACTCTGGTATGGGTAGTGTTTTTTTTCCACTGTCGATTTGAAAAAAGCTAGTGCATGTGGCCTTACACGCGTGATGGCAGCAATTGTGTATCGCGCGACGCGTGTTTAGTGTTGCATGTGTTCCTCCGATCAGTCCTCCCTTCTTTCTATCCTAAGTCCATCTGTCCGTTCGTTTATGGTAACGTAGTGTAATTAATGCTAGTATTAATTTAGGTCATTAATCAGCTTGCGTATCTCAAGGTTTTTCTTAGAAAGGCAGTACACGTTTTATTGAAGCAAGCGTGTAATGATGCAGTAGGCTTTTACTATCAACGTGAAACGTTACAATTTGCAGACGAAGGAGAAAACAAGGGGGATTTCGAGTACAGTCATTGTGACAGCACTGTTCTTTACCATTGTTCTTTCCTTTTATTGAAGTTATTTGTTAGGCTTTACATTTACGTTTTAATTTATATATGTGGATTAGAATATTTCACGACAGTGACCTCTTTCTAATAAGGTAGCAATACTTCCGATTGCATCTTTATGCAAACTCACAAACAAATCTGTGAACTTATTTCCTGTCTAGATGGTTTCTCACCAATATTGTCTCCCCAGACAGGTTAAAGGTAATATTGACACAAAGATGGTCCACGGAAGCGATTACGTATTATCCGCTGTGTTTGTGTAAGTGCCCCAGACGGATTTCTCAGACAGACAATATGGCTTTTTTTCTTTGATCGTGTGCTATCATCTTGCGTCTACACAGATCGTCTCAATCAAAGGTAGCTAGACGACTTAGGTGATAAACGTATTATCCGCTGACCTGTCTAATTAACCTGGTATTATTACTATTCACCTGGCGAAACGTAAACAAGTCTGGCAGCGGCGAGGCAAAAATGTAGGGCATAAAATATGCCGAATAATAGGACGATGAATGAAGAAATTGAAGAAAGAAAGTGAAAATGTAGGAGATCACGAAAGGACATTCACAAATATCGTTACAATCTCTGAAGCAATCTTCTGTTTACATCAAGTAGTTGCCAGTGCTATGCACAACCTCATATTAATCGCCGTATTACGACATGCCGGATGTAGCAGTAGTTCAATTCTTTATTTGTTTCACCAGAGACCATCGAAAATTACACACAGACCCACAATGCATCTCTGCTAGCTTTAATATTGTACTGTTATCATGATGTGGTAAATAAATGGCGGTGGTATCGTTTGGAAGGTCCTGTGTTTGATTCCCGGTAAGCCTATCACTTCTGTTGTTTTTCTGTTGTCTAAGTCTTCTACTTTTTTTATTTCTCACGAGTGCCTGAAACAAACCTTTGTGTATTATTTATTTACTGTTTACAGGCCTCGGGTGTCCCTTCTTTGTTTGTTTGCACGTTTATCATGATGTGGATACTTATCGTCAGATAATATGGCCGACAATGATGAGAAGGACTTGGAGCTGATGACACGTGACAGGAAAACTTGGCATGTGTTTGATGAAGGTCTATGCTCCTTGGGGAGCTCACAATTAATGAATAAATCAATGAATAGGGTCGACATCGGTACAGTTGTCGATAATTTTAATACGCTTGAATCGGGTCAAAGCGTACTGTATTAATTAGATTTTGCCTCCATCTCCCTGACATTATTATAAAATGTCTCTTGTATTCTCCTCTTCTTCTTGTGTTCCGTCATATACAAACTCGATGTCCGTCAATTTTTATTTCCCCTAGCATGTCTAACAGAATTATGTCTTTCTTTCGATTATAGTTCCTGTTCTCCTGCCAGAGCGCAATTTCACGCATTCTTTACATTCGAAGTTTTCTTTCCTTTACATCTTCAACAATATCAAGCCTGCCTGCCTTCCTTCCTTCCTTCTTCAGCTGTCAACTCCCAAAGCATCATACGGCTTCAACAAACTTATACCAAGTCTTCCTGTCCTGTGCCATCAGCTGATGGTCTTCTTCATTCTCTTAATGTCCGACTCCAATTCTCTTCTCCATGTGTTCTTTCGTCTTCCTCTGACTCTCATAGTCTGGAGATTTCAGAACAGGGATAGTCTAATAATGCTATCAACAGGTTTTCTCAATAAATGTAAAGCCTTCCTGACAATCATATAATTTGTTTTCCCCCAATAGTCCCACAATCTGATGTTTTCTTTATTAGTTCTTGTGTCATGCTGGTTAAAAAGCTTCAGGCTCAAGAATTTTCAGACCTGAGAACGAAATTTTATGCTTGTCCATGTAGAAATTAAAAGAAGACTTGCAATGCAACATACGGCTGCGAGTTCTTGGACACTCAATAAAAAGTTGCAAAAAAGATTACATCATTCGAAATGAAATGCTCAAGATTTTGAGACCTGGAGAAAAAAAGACCGAGAAGTACTGCACTTTACAGGAACATTGGCTCCTAAATACCATCGCAATAAGGAAGCTGAAATTTTTCGGTCATATAAAAAGACATAATAGTTTGGAAAAAACAGTGATGGAAGGCATGGTCCCTGAAAAAGGGGAAGGGGTCGACCTAGACGACGGTGGACCCAGGACATCACAGAGAGTCTGAACTTGTCTTTGGCTGATGCAGGTCGACTTGCCCAGAATCGTGATGCGTTCAGAGCAGCTGTAATGGAGACAACGTTCTGGAAAGAATACGTCACATGATGAATGCTAATTAATACACAGTCATACATAATGATTCATAAATGTAGCACCTGGGACTTAAAGAATGACGGAATGATGTTATCTTTCTAGCAATGATGGCTGTTTATTTCATTTTATTTCCCCTCTCTCGCTCCCAAACCCAAATTCGACCACACTGCATTTTGTATCTTTCACCGGGCAAAAAACTACTGTATCTCCGTAACATAGTTTTGTTTCCTCCCCAGAGTAACTAATATTTTGTCAGTCTTACAGTAATGGGTTTTGTTTTCCCCATGTGCCCACAATCATATGTCCTTGTAATCAGTTTTCTTTTCCCAGCACACGCTCAATAATATTATGTCTTTCTAACAAACATTGTTTTTGTGTCCCCTGTATCCAATGAAAGATTTAAATGGTACGGCAAGGTCACTAATGTAGAAGTGATGACAAAAGCCAGGCATCTAAAAGTGGAAGAAGAGATGAGAAGAAGACGTTGGTTATTGATTAGACATATATGGAGGAAACCTGTTGACAGCATCAGGAATCCCTAGGGTAAGAACTGTAGAGGGAGAACAAAGAGATAGAGACAGCTACTGCAGCCTTGAGGTTGCTGTCTGAATCTCCATCAACTAGGGCAGTTATTGTGTTAGACTCTCAGACCATGCTTCGGACAGGTCAAAATGTTTGGCTCCGGTATGAACGGAAAATATTCATAGAAGCCTCAAATCTTCAGGAAATGGGTGTGGATATATTGTCCTGGGCATGTAGGGGTGCGCGGTAATGAGAGAGATGACTGGCTAGCTTCAAGAGCACCAAAAGTGGGGACATTAGATATGGATAAGGGAGAAATACTGAAGATAATTATTGATCGCCTGTAAGACAACGACAAGGCAATCGATGAATCAACAAGGCTAAAATTGCTGGAATTTAACATCAAACGTAAGACTTGCAGGGATGACCGTAAGAGAGCTACCATACAACCAGCGCGCTACAGAAACAATTAGCAGTCATAACCTTCGACATTTGCTGAGGGAGACTGAACACCTATGGGAGTGCAGTGTTGTCGATTCTGATCCATAGAACACACGAGGAAGAAAACTGAGGACAGAAATGAAAATGACGAGGAAGATATAAAAAGACTTTGAGATGATGGCATGCGACAGAAAGACTTGGCATGTATTAGCTGAAGACTTATGCCCCTTGAGGAGATAAATGGGTAGCCGAGGGGTATTCAAACCCTCGGTGAAAAACAGGGCTTGTCTACCTAGCATGTGAAGACTGGATTTGGCGGACTATGCGGATGAAGCCACCAGCTGGCTCAACGAATATGAAGGCAATTACCAGCAGCTCGGAGTGGAACGCAAAGAGCACGGCGAGACACTTAGAACGCCCTGGTCATCCACTGCATCCTGTGTTGTCTCCAGTCGTCTCGATAATATCTTGCCACTGGACCAGATAATTCAGGACGAGAGAGTGAGGATGACGATTAGTGCAACTCTTCCTCACTTAAATCCAATTACAGCGCAAGTCACAGCTTCAGACAGAAACATACAGGCACTACACTCAAAGACCTGTGGCGATGAGGGAGTGGCGAACCAGAAAGTGTGGATACACTCAAGCTGCAGTTACAATCCTGCTCAGGCCATAGGGTCGTTTCTCGCTGGAACTTTGAAGCAGCGGCGAGATCCGGCAGCCCCCTGAGCGACTGAGCAGCCCTCTTTAGGATCACTCTGCTCACCTCCATGGCACGAGGAAGGGGCTAGAAAAGGTGTTATGAACATAGCCCGCTTCAACCTACTCTGACCAGCTTGACGCGGCTGGAGGGTATCCCAATCATGCGTTCGAAAAAAAAAACATAAGAAAAAAATGAAGGTGCTTACGTACAAACATTACTCGACAATACCCTGGCCGACAGACCTGAAAGACGGACTGCACTTGTGGCCAAAGAACTGGCGCGCTATAATGTCGATATAGCAGCCCTTAGCGAGACGCGACTACCAAAAGAAGGTCAGATTACTAAAATTGGAGGTGGCTACACATTTTATTGGAGTGGGCTGGACTGCAAGCAACGGCGTGAGGCTGGCGTTGGATTCGCCATTAAATCTCATATCGCACGTAAACGTGCCAAATCTCCCAAGGGCATTAACGATCGTCTAATGACCCTTCATGTCATACTAGGAAACAACAGAAGTGCCACACTGATCAGTGCATATGCCCCAACAATGACAAACCCCGAGGAAACAAAAGAAAAGTTCTATGACGAACTTAACTCTATTATCTCATCAGTTCCTAAATCTGAGAAACTTATTATTCTCGGCGACTTCAATGCCAGAGTAGACATTGACCACAACACCTGGGATGGAATAACTGGAAAACATGGCATAGGCAAATGTAATAGCAATGGGCTCCTATTACTCAGCTGTGTGCCACACATGATTTGTCCATCATGAACACCATGTTTCGCCTACCCACTCGAAATAAAACAGCATGGATGCACACCCGCTCCAAACAGTGGCATCTCATTGATTATGTCGTCACGAGAAGGAGCGACAGACGTGACGTGAGAGTGACCAAGGCCATGTGTGGTGCCGAATGCTGGACCGACCACAGGCTGATTGTATCAAAACTCAACCTTAACATACAGCTCAAGCGAAGACACCAGAGTCAGAAACCCATGAAGAGGCTCAACGTCACAAAACTTAAAAGCGAAGCAACCGCAGAGAGCTTCTCAAGGACAGCTGTCTGAGGGACGTTGAGCTCGGTCAAACCACCAAAGAGGAAAAATAGGCCACTCTGAAGAACATTGTGTACCCTGCAGCCTCTGAGAGCCTGGGATATATAACACGCAAGAACCCTGACTGGTTTGATGAGAATGACGAAAATATTTAAACACTGTTGGCTGAAAAATATCGCTTGCACAGAGACTATCAAAGCAACCCTTCCTCAACATCCAAAAAAAGCAGCCTTTACCAATATACGCAGAGTTGTCCAGAATAAGCTCAGGAAGATGCATGATGCATGGCTCAGCAATAAAGCAGACGAGATACAGAGATATGCAGACAGAAATGACTCAAAGCGCTTTTACTGAAAGCGATTTATGGCCCTCAATCGAATCAATCATCACCGTTCCTAAATGCTGATGGCATGGCATTGCTCACTGATAAAACGCAGATTTTGGAACGCTAGGCAGAACATTTCAATGACATCTTAAATTATCCATCAACCGTCAACGACCAGGCCATTCCAAGCATACCTCAAGTTACAGTCAATGTCAGACTTGACCTTCCACGAAGCGTGGAAGAGGTCAGGAAAGCAGCCAGTCTACTGTCCAGCGGCAAAGCCCCTGGATCAGATGCCATTCCTGCTGAGATTTATAAAGCTGGAGGCAGCATGCCGCTGCAGAAACTAACAGACCTCTTCCACTCAGTCAGGGATGAAGAACAGATACCACAGGAATTGAAAGATGCCACCATCGTTCACATATACATTGAAAGGGAAATCATCAATCATGTGATAACCATAGTGGAATCTCCCTATTATCTATTGCGGGCAAAATCCTGGCTCGAGTCCTGCTCAACCGCTTGACTGTTTATCTTGAATCGCACGACTTACTCCCAGAGAGTCAGTGTGGTTTCCGAGCAGGCCGCGGGACAGTCGAAATGATATTTGCCGCACGCCAACTTCAGGAGAAATGCCAGGAACAGTACAATGACCTATACACAACATTTATTGACTTGACCAAGGCCTTTGACACTGTCCATAGGGACGGACTATGGAAAATTATGGCGAAATTCGGCTGTCCCGATAAGTTCATTTCAATTGTCCGCCAGTTCCATGAAGGTATGATGGCTCGCGTATTGAATGATGGAGAACCTTCTAAACCCTTTCCCACCACAAACGGTGTCAAACAGGGTTGTGTGCTCGCCACGACATTATTCAGTATGATATTTGCTGCCATGCTCTCTAACGTTACGCATGGCAGTAGTGACGGCGTACACATCAGATACAGGACAGATGGGGAAGCTGTTCAATTTGAGACGATTACAGTCCTTTACGAAGGTGAATGAAACAATGATCTCTGGCCTCGGCTTTGCGGACGACTGTGTCCTCAACACCTGCACAGAATTGGACATACAGAACAATATGAGGAGGCTTTCTGTAGCGTGTGATGACTTTGGTCTTACTATCAATACAAATAAAACTGAAGTAATGTTGCAACCTGCTCCTGGGAAACCTTACTGCGAACCAAATATCACAGTAAAGAACCAACGTCTCCAAGAGGTGGACAGCTTCACTTATCTTGGCAGTACCCTTACCAAAGATGCGAATATCGACTCCGAGGTCAACAACAGAATTACCAAGGCAAGTGCGGCTTTCGGAAGACTAATAGTAAATATCTGGGATCGACAAAGAATTAGTGGCGCCACCTAGATAAAAGTATATCATGCAATAGTGTTCACTACCCTCCTGTATGTCTGTGAAAATCGACAGTGTATAGCAGACATGCCAAGAAGCTTAATCATTTCCACATGAGCTGTCTTCGCAGGATTCTCAGGATCAAGTGGCATGATAGAGTATCTAATTCTGAGGTCCTCAACAGAGCACATATCTCAAGCATCTACACATTGCTGCAGAGGGCCCAAATTAGATGGGCCGGACATGTTGTTCGCATGCCCGAAAAACGCCTCCCAATGCAGCTGATGTACAGCGAACTCTCCATGGGTAAGCGAACAGTAGGGGGACACAAGAAACACTTCAAAGACACACTGAAAGCATCGTTGAGCAGCTTCAAAATTGATGTCTCCTCCTGGGAGACTGTCGCACAGGATCGCTCTGCCTGGCGGACAAAAATTACTCAAGGCGCTCGCATTGCAGAACAGAATTTAGCTGATAAGGCAGAAGGCAAGCGTGCTGCAAGAAAGATCAGAATGCACAGCAACACTGTTATCGACTCTAACCATGTGTGCCCCGTATGTGGCAGGGCCTGTAGGGCCAAATTAGGACTAATTAGCCAGATGAGATCACGCCACAGATGTGTCACAACTCAAGTCTGAAGCTGTCGCCATCTTCACTTGCGATGGGAAACTATTATTATTATTATGGAGGAAACCTGTTGATAACATCAGGAATCCCTAGGGTAAGAACTGTAGAGGTAGAACAAAGAGATAGAGACAGCTACTGCAGCCTTGCGGTTGCTGTTTGAATCTCCATCAACTAGGGCAGTTATTGTGTTAGATTCTCAGCCCATGCTTCGGAAAGGTCAAAATGTTTGGCTCCGGCATGAATGGAAAATATTCATAGAAGCCTCAAATCTTCAGGAAATGGGTGTGGATATATTGTCCTGGGCATGTAGGGGTGCGCGGTAATGAGAGAGATGACTGGCTAGCTTCAAGAGCACCAACAGTGGGGACATTAGATATGGATAAGGGAGAAATACTAAAGATAATTAGTTATCGCCTGAAAGACAATGACACTCCTACCGATGAATTATCAAGGCTAAGATTGTTGGAATTTGCCATTTTTACGCTATTTTATTGAGTATAGATCCGGGGGTCTTTTATGCGACTAAGAAAATTAAATTGTGTCTACAGCTCAGGGGGGAAAAACATGTCGTCACCAAAATCATCAGCTACCATCTCCACATCAAAGATCGACTGCAATGGATCTCCAACGTCTTCTGTCTCTTGTCTTGATGGTACTCTCTGATAGATTCTTGCCTGCCCATCTGTTGATGTTATATTCCCTCTTGTAGTGATGTCTTCCCCTTGCACGTTTGCCCTCAATGTTTTCTTCCATTATGGTCTTCAGCAAAGTGTTGTCTTTTAATATGGCCAAAATATTTTATAGCCATGTCACATAAGACGACTAACATGAGGCTGTACAAGGGGCTGGTAACCTCATCGTGTAAAACAAATTGCTGTAGAAACCACCTCTTCAAGAGCTTATGAATGTTTTGTGCATGCTACTTGTGGGGTGAGGGAGTCTTACGTTTGACTTGCAGGGATGAACGTATGAGAGGTAGCATCCGGCGTGTATACAACCAGCACGTTACAGAAACAATTAGCAGTCACACCCATGGTTGCCAATTTGGCTTTTTTGACGCCAAATTCCACAAATCTGGCTTTTTTGTTTGTTTTTACTATTTGGCTTTACTTCTTAGCTTTTTTTTTGTGTGACTGTGTGTGGCTTTTTTCACAGTTTTCATCTGGTAACCCTGGTCATACCTTTCGACATTTGCTGAGGGAGACTGAACACCTATGGGAGTGCAGTGTTGTCGATTCTGATCCATAGAACACATGAAGAAGAAAACTGAGGACAGAAATGAAAATGACGAGGAAGATATAAAAAGACTTTGAGATGATGGCATGCGACAGAAAGACTTGGCATGTATTAGCTGAAGACTTATGCCCCTTGAGGAGATAAATGGTATTGATTGATTGATTGTACTCTGTGCACTAGTTTTCCTTATAATCGTATCTCTGTTTTATACCGGTATCAACAGCATGAGATGGCAAAGTGGTTAAAGCGCTTGCATTTCGAGGAAAAGTTACTTGGTTCTAAAATAAGTAGCGACAACTGGTGGTAAGTGTAAAACTGTAGGTATGTGCACAACTGGTGGTAAGTATATAATTGTAGGTATGTGCACAACTGGTGGTAAGTATAAAACTGTAGGTATGTGCACAAATGGTTGTAAGTGTAAAACTAGGTATGTGCACAACTGGTGTTAAGTATAAAACTGTAGGTATGTGAACAAATGGTGGTAAGTGTAACACTGTAGGTATGTCCACAACTGGTGGTAAGAGTAAAACTGTAGGTATGTGCACAATTGGTGGTAAGTGTAAAACTGTAGGTATGTGCACAACTGGTGGTATGTATAAAACTGTCGGTATGTGCACCAATGGTGTGCACAACTGGTGGTAAGTGTAAAACTGTAGGTATGTGCACAAATGGCGGTAAGTGTAAAATTGTAGGTATGCGTACAACTGGTGGTAAGTATAAAAGTATAGGTATGTGCACAACTGGTGGTAAGTATAAAACTCTAGGTAAGTGCACAAATGGTGTGCACAACTGGTGGTAAGTGTAAAACTGTAGGTATGTGCACAAATGGTGGTAAGTGTAAAATTGTAGGTATTTGCACACATGGTGGTAAATGTGAAATTGTAGGTATGTCCACAAATGGTGGTAAGTTTAAAACTGTAGGTATGTGGACAACTGGTGGTAAGTGTAAAACTGTTGGTAGGCGTATAAGTAGTGGGACCTCAAGATGCAGCAATAGAGACCGCAGTCAGCGACTCATAGCTTGACTGCCTGCGCCAGGACCAGCGAACCAGAGCTGGCCAAGACCGTGCTCCACCTCCACGTGGTGGTCCTGGAAACAGTCTGCAGCTGTGCAGGCTGGCTGAGCGAGTACGGATCGCAATGGGAAGGCAAACCCGGTCCTAAAAAATGCCGTGCAGAAGTCGGATGTGTCGACCGAAAGGTGCAGATATCACAGCTACGTTGGAAACAGACACAACGCAACCACCGTCCTTTTCAGGGCGAACGAGGAAGAAGAAGTATAAGTAGTGATGGGTGTAAAACTGTGACTAAGTGTCCAACTGGTGGCAGGTGTACTATAGTTAGTGTGTGGACAACAAGTGATGGGCGTACAACAGGTGTTTTTAAATTACATTTAGGTATATCTACTCTTTACCTATTGTATTTCACCTCAGGGTCAAGTTAAGGTCAATTTTCGAGCATTCGCGCTACCGATTTACGTACATGCTTTCCTGGGCCGGATATTGGGAGCTAAGAACAGGCCTACTGTTTCCTACCAAGCAGAAAAAGCAGCAATGGGAGAGTGGAGAGGGGTGTAGTTATCATTAAGTTAAGCAATCTAACACATAAGTTATTCACCAACATAATAACATACGAAAAGCATTTTGTGCATGCTTCATGCTTGGAGGCAAACAGTAGTGGTAGCTCTATGGTCATTCTTCATGAATTAAAAAAAAGGAACAAGAAGAACAATTGGGATACCTGCCCTAAGTGTACAAAACTGTTTCTCCACATGTTCCCCCTTCCCCGTTTTTACAAATTACAGTTTTACAAATTACAGTTTTACATATTTTTTAAGCATATCCATTTCGGGATTTCTGTATTATACTGCTTTACCCATTGGAATTCCGATAATTCTTTATGCACTGGCATTCAATGTATCTTATTTCCGTCGTTTCCACTAATTTTTGGAACATATATTTCGTTTCTATTTAATAAACATGTTTTGAAAAAGAAAAGCAAGAGGTGAAAAGGTGAGTATAAGGTATGGATGGAGGTAACAAACACACTTTTTAATTGACTGCAGGTAAAGAAGTGACGAAACTGTCTTAAAGTCTTTCTGTTTAAGTTAACCTGGTTGCGGAATACTCTCAGATTTAAAAAAAAAAGAAAAAAGTCGCAGGGATTGACAAACACATGAATACAGTCCAGACCACTAAATTCTGTGAGCAGACCATGGTATGTAAAACAACGCCAAACTTTCCCAACAACCACGTTTTTTAAAATTTCCTTACGTTAAGTCATCGATTTTTTTGGAGTAAGCGGTCAGGCCAGACGGAAAATACACAAAGTGTGCTCACAATGGTTTGTGTACATATTTCGTGAGGCCCTTCGCTTTGTCATATAATGAAAGTGAATTGAGATCTGGAATTGGTTTATTGTTTTGGGCCTTTTCGGCAAGGCGACCTTCTGGTAGGGATTGCTTTATGTTCTATCACCATCATCATCGCCACCATCATCATCATCATCATCTTCTTGTTCTTCTCTCTATGGAGCAAGAAGCCACCACTGTAGCTGCCTCCCTCTCCCTCACCCCGCAAGTAGCATGCACAAAACATTCATAAGCTCTTGAAGGCGTGGTTTCTAAAGCAATTTGCTTTACACGATGAGGTTACCAGCCTCATGTTAGTCGTCTTATGTGACACGGCTATAAAATATTTTGGCCATATTAAAAGACAACTCTTTGCTGAAGACCATAATGGAAGAAAACATTGAGGGCAAACGTGCAAGGGGAAGACATCACTACAAGTGGGAATATAACATCAACAGATGGGCAGGCAAGAATCTATCAGAGAGTACCATCGAGACAGAAGACGTTGGAGATCCATTGCAGCCGATCTTTGATGTGGAGATGGTAGCAGATGATTTTGGTGACATGTTTTTCCCCCCTGAGCTGTAGACAAAATTTTCTTACTCGCATAAAAGACCCCCGGGTCTATACTCAATAAAATAGCGTAAAAGAAAAGTGATGATGAAAAAGAGATCTTAACATTTACACTTTTTCAAAGTCGGAAATGGTATCGTATGAAAATTAACTGTTAAGAGTTATGAGGCACTATTTGACGGCCCCACGATCATTTGTGATTCTTCTTCAGCTTCTTCTTTTTCTTCTTGTAACTTGTCCTGTGGCGTAGACGATCATATCTTTACACAACTTCTTGTCTCCAGTACTATTTACAAATTCTGTTTTTGACTTATTTCCATGCCATGATGTCAAACTATTCGGTGTCTTCTCTCTTTGTCGTTCTCTATCTCCGCGGATCACCAGTTGAAAGAAAAGAAAACCAATTTGCTTGTTATGATCGATAGCCACATGAAGCAATTCACGCTGCTCAGAAGATCGGAGATCAAGGAAAATCCAGGCACTTCAGACTAGCTCTCGGGCACTCAAGACGCGGCGAGACTCGGTGATAAGCTTCTTATGAATTCGGTGGTGTAGTGGTGTTATTAAAACAATGGCGTTATAAAGATAATAAAAGGTACTATCGAATCATATCAGGAAAGTAACAGGTTCAAACTTCACAAGGGAAGACGCGTTTTCTTAATGCTGCGAGTCAGGTTTAGGAAGCAGGGCCATATGACATTTTCTAACACTAACCGTTAGACTTTTATAATAAAAGGATGGATAAGCACAGTGTTTCCCAAACTTTTTTGGGTCACCGCCCCCTTGGCTCTCAGAGAATATCCCCACCGCCCCCTCCATTTCCCATCTTTCACATCTCGTCCACGCCACATTGATTGTGTCTCTCAAATCCACATTTTGTTTTCACTATCACTGCTACGCAAAGTTTGAAAAGGATAATGCAGTTAATTACCAAATATTATCGTACCCCTTGGAAAGCTTCTCGTAGCCCTGGTAAGCGTATCCTAGTAAAGGAACTTCTGCTATAGGGTGTATGAGAAACTTGGACGAGCGAAGTTAAGGAGTATATGTAGGTTAGGGTTAAATCAGGCTACGTTCTCCTTTTAAGCGCTCACGTCAGGGCGCTGTAAAATCAAACATGTAAGCATTATATTAAGCAATATTATTGAATTTAGCTTGACAAGTCCTCAACCACTCCCTTACTACTAAACGCTCCCTTACTACTGAACGCTCCCTTGTCGCCCCCTTTTCCTTTATCACCCCTTTAGGTCTTCCAACCCCCCCCCCCCGGGAGCGGGGCCGATACCGCCCACTTTGGGAACCACTGGATTAGAATAAGAAAGTTGGATTAGAATATGAAAGTTAAGAACATTTGTTATGCCAAGTTTAGTATGAAGTTTTCACAAAACTACCAAAAATACTAGGGAGAATAACATCAGTAAAAGGCACAAAGATGTTAATAAAGGGAACAAGAAATGAACGGGGAATGAAGGTTAAAATTTAAAAAAGTTAAAAGTAGTCCCATGGCAGATACTGCAGTAGGGGAGTGAAGTGTTAGAGACTTTACTGATACTATGTGTGAGCTTTATTAGGTAGGATGACCAGTTCCTTTCCTCTGTGCATTTGCCTTCCCTAACTCAAGAGCAGAGTCAGGTATCAGTGTTTACAACTAGGTACACCGGAGAATGAAGATGCCTGCGTTTCAACTCGGGGACATTTGCCTCTAGAAACACGCGTTCTAACCACTTTGCCACTCGGACGCATGTAGGCCACAAGAGAAAAAAAGATTGAAAAAAAGGAGAGGGAGGAAAAAAAATTACTAAAGAAACAGATGGAATTTGTGGGGTTGTTGCAGTTACCGAACCAAGCATTTGTTATCTAAAAACCATCTAGTTGCCGAAAATTCACGATAAACGTAAAAAAAAAAACTAGTCGAGAAATCCCAGTCCAGAATGATATTCTAGACTTTCTATCTGGAACCTAAAATATTGGCTAATCACCACAACTGAAAATCTGTCTTACTCAAAGGCTCGGGAACCTGTTATGTTACCGAGAACATCCCCATCCAAACTTCGTAACCTTCATTCCTGTATTCAACACCCTTCAACTCTCCAAAGAGCATAGGCCCTTCAGTAAACTTCTACTAAGTCTTCCTGTCCCGCGCCATCAGCTCAAGATCTTTCCATACCATTTCAATCTTTCTATTCTACGCAAGCACTCATTTATAAAAGTCTGTAGCTTTTTGGTTGTTGCATTTGTTGTTCTCCGTGTTTCAGAGCCATACAATAGGACCGACTTGATATTTAATTGAATATTCGTATTTTTATGTTGGACTTAACTTCTTTTGATCGCTTTATATTTCCCAATGCCACGAAAGCTCGTCTAGCCTGTTGTATTTGTCACGGGCTGTCTCCCCTTGCTTTGCACTAGTGGTCCAACAGTGGCCAAAACCTAGAGTATTTAATGTGGGTTTTCAAAGGTGTCTACCTTCGCACAAGATTACTCTTGGCAGAGTTGTAGATAGAAGGATAATGATGTTGCTACCTCGAATGAGTCTTAGCAATGTTAACTTTAGAATCTGCCGTTAACGTTTGCGAAGAATTGTCTTATAATTAGCTCGTTCAAGTTCCCAACTGATTTAATTCAGCGAAATTCCTCTTATTATTATTATTATTGTACTTATTGGCTCTTCAGATGTATATATATGTATATATATATATATATATATATATATATATATATATATATATATATATATATATATATATATATATATATATATATATATATATATATATATATATATATATATATAACGACATAACAACGACATTTGTTGTGTCATGTTACGCCTTTTTGTAGGAGAGAAATAAAGGCGTAAAAGGACACAACTTTTGTCATCACAATATTCGAATTTTGATATTGTCTGTTTCTCCAACGGCATTTATATAGATAGTAAAGTTCATAACCTTTATAATAGCAATAGCCCCTTCTATAACTGACTATGTGAATGCGCCCCTGGTGACAGCCCTCAGCTGCTTATTTTCCTGGTGTTTCTGTCGACGTTTTCTCCTCTCTTCTGCTTGTTGTGTGAGCTGCTTTTCGCCAAATCTGAGATGGCGCCGCAGATAGCATTGCCACTTGGTGCGATCGGCAGCTTCATCCTCCCAAGTTTCTGGATTTATGTCCAGTGCCCTCATGTCTCTCTTACACACATCTTTAACTCTCAGCTACTGTAGCCCAACTGTTCTTTTGCTGTCTACCAGTTGTCCGTAGAAGATATCTTTCGGGATGCGACCATCTTCCATGCGGCGGACATGGCCAAGCCAGCGCAGCCTGAGCTGTCTAAGCAGTGTATGCATTCTTTGAATGCCAGCACGTGACAACACCTCGACATTTGTCCCTTTTTCTTTTCACGAAATGCCGAGGATGTGGCGTAGACACCGCAGATGGAATGTATTGAGATTTCATTCTTGCTTAGCATAGGTCGTCCAGGTCTCGCTGCCATATAGAAGTGTGCTGGTGATGCAGGCGTTATTTACTGCAGCTTTGGTCTTCATTGTGAGTTTGGAGTTTCCCCAAACACGAGATGTGAGGCGGGAAAAGGTAGCTGCAGCTTTGCCAATGCGGCTGTCAATTTCTGTGTCCAGAGAGAGTTTGTCATTGATGGTAGACCCCAGGTATGTGAAGTGGTGCACCACTGCCAACTCAGTTATCGATAGTGATAACTGGTGCAGCACCCACATCCTGATTCAGCACATTTGTTTTCTTTAGACTTATTGTCAGGCAAAAGTGCTTGCATGCTTGGGTGAAGCGATTCATCAAGCTCTGCAGCTCCTGCTGGGTTTGAGTGACGACTGCAGCGTCATCAGTGAATAACCTTTACCAACACATATTTAGACTAGATGGCCAGAATTAACTTAAAAAATGCAGATATGTGGAAGGAAACCACAAAACAGCTAATTAATTAATTATGGAATTAATTAATTAATTCATTCATTCAATCATGTATTCATTCATCACCTTTCAACTCCTTACAGAGCATACGACTTCAACAAACGTATGCCAAGTCTTTCTGTCTCTTACCACCAGTTCAAAGGTCTTTCTTCGTCCCATATTTGTTCAAGTTTTTGTGGTTTAAAATTTTCGGCAGGATGGGATAACCGGCCCCCTGTCCAATCCTCCTTAATCGCTTCTTACGAGATGCATGGTAGGTTACAGTGTTACTATTCTTTACTCTCGGTTCGGGCTCCGGTAATGCACGGGTGACAATCAATACAGCTGGCGATTAAGACTAAAAAATGGAGATGGATTAGTCGTGTCCTCATGAAATAACCTGCAACAATAATGAAAAACTGCTTTGACGAGAGACTGCAGGGGAAGTGTAGAGTAGGATATCAAAGCAATCTCAGAGAAGAAGGGTAAGGAATGTATAACTCGACCCAAACCGGAAATATTTGGAGGGCAAATATTTGTAGCCGTACGTTTCACCAGAATCTGGGAAATAGTGGATGGGATGAGTTAGAAGGAAAAAAAGTAGGTGATATAATCAAAAGATACATTAATAGACAAGTAGATGGTACAGGAGAAAATAGATCGTGTTAGGAGAAAGAGTAATGAATGAAACGAAGGATCTATTTAGTAACATAAGTAGTTTGTTTTTGTTAAAAATAGAAGTCATAGCAAAAAATAACTCGTTAGGGAATTAAGTAGCAAGTACAAGTAAAAACTGAACGAGTTAGGAAAAAACTTACAGTAAGAAAAACCGACATTAGGAAAAGAGCTTGATAAAGAAAACATATCATCATCAAAATCCATAATTCTCGCCGTTTGTACGTCAGTCACATCTAAGGGATGCAACTGTGGCTGAAAGTTAGACATTAATTGTATTGTTTCCTTTATATGTACTCTCCCAAAAATAGTAACACTCAACGAAGAAAAGTCGGTGTAGAACCCAGTTTCATTCCGGAAACGGATTTAACTCATCATTTTGTTAAAAATAACCTTAAAATGTAAGTTTTTGATTGTTTCTTCAAGACACAATTTTAATTTAAAATATTGCAGACTTATTATTATGGATCAAAATAATAAAATGGCTGCAAAACGAGCTGTCTTGCATCGGAATTAGATTGATGCAGAAATTATCACTGGCAGTAATAAGGGAGAACGAGTCTTAATTCCTCGCATTGACTTAGAGCCGAGCGAGCTCAGTTTGCCATTTAGGATACGACGTCGTCAATTCCCAGTGATTTTAGCATTTGCAATGCGATCAATAAGGCGCAAGGACAATCTTTTGATCACGTTGGAGTTTTCCTTCCTGAACCTGTTTTCGGACACGGCCAGCTCTATGTCGCCCTCACCCGAGGAACAAATCATGAAAACTTGAAAGTTTTTGTTAAAAACACTTTTTATCAGGGAACATTCTTTGAAACAAATCCACGCACTTTCACAAAAAATGTTGTCATCAAAGAACTTTTATATTGAATTAAAAAAAAAAATTAAAAAAATTAAAGTTTATGCTTTACTTCCGCCATTATTGACGGGTTATTGTTAGTATTGCAATAAATAAAGGAACGTTGTACAAATTAGAAAAGTCTGGACAGGGACAAAACGAATTACTCACTCAACAAAGGTGTGTTGAAATTAATCTATCGTCATCACAGGAACTTTATCTGTTTGTCCCTAAATGGGACCTGACTATAGTTCAATTTCCGCTTATCTTGTTAAGGCTTAAACAAAATTTTTTTTTCGATTCTTTGATGTAAAACACACCTCATAAAGGAGTGATACTAAATTATTGTCTAGGGTGGTTCTCTAATAGTTTGGGCCAGCTCTTTCAGACAGTATCTGATTACTTTTTAAATAGTTCTTTCACACAATTCCCCATTACTTTTTAAATAGTTCTATCACACCATTCCTCATTACTTTTTAACTAGCTCTTTCACACATTTCCTCATTACATTTAAACCAGTTCTTTCACACTATTCCTCATTACTTTTTAACTAGTTCTTTCACACAGTTCCTCATTGGTAATGTTACTTCTTATGTAGGATATACCGCAGGCATTGATTTGTTTATGTTTAGCAGGTTCACCCCTCCCCCCCTCCCCTTTAAAGACTTACAGTATACGTTGAAACATTAAGTAGGGGCGGGGAACTGGACACACAAGAAGATATGTGAAGAAAGTGAATGGTTAAGGTTAACTAAGTACAGTCAGAGGAAGTAGAATGAATATATATGTCACAGAACGTCTGAATATGCTCTTTTGTGTGATCTCTCATACCTTCAGCCCTACGGCAGTATCATTTCTTTTTCTTCATTTTTCTCACCAATCGCTTTTATTTGGCACAAATCATGCCTTGTCATTCTTTTTACTCTCTATGTTGGATCAATAGTGTGAAGTCTCTAACACTCCACTCCCCTACGGAAGTATCTGCTATGAGACTATCTTTATCTTTTACATTGTGCTCTGAAGCTGATCCCAGACTGGTTACGTTCCGCTAGGGTAATTACTGACCTCAGCGGGTGATACGCTTATCAACTAAATCAGCCTGACCACCTGGGTAAGCGCGGTCTCGCCCGATCGACACAAAGGAAGGCCAGATTTGATGCCTGAGAAATAAGTCTGGGTAGTCAATCTTGGCGGAAGGCATTATCCAGGATAGGTCACAAATTTGTGTGTGAAGTTACATAAAGATGCCGGCAGAAATATTACCGCATGATTTGAAAGAGGTCACGCGTTTGGAATTGTTAATTTAATATTTTAAAACACGTGGGGAATATTTTGAATTAAAACACCCTACCCACATAGTGCAAAAGAGCTTACGATAGGATTGAAGTGAGAGCCGGAATAAACAATGGATTTTATTGGAAAATTCGGCCGAAACACAATCTGTGATTTAAACTGAGAAGTGGGAAATATAATCTAACGAAATCAGAGACACAGAACTCAGAGACTGCATCGCATCGTCAAGCGAACAACTCCCAGAAGCCAGTGAGACATCGGACTTAGAATTCCTATATTATAAGTGACAGATCGAAGTTTTTGGGAAACTTAAAACCTTAAAAAGTAAGCCCGCCTTTATAAATTCAAACTCTGAAAAAACTTAAGGGACCAGGACTTTAAATATTAGTACTGAATACCTAAGGAATTGGATCACTCGTCGTAAGAGAAACTTTCCCAGACCAATTGTTTTGCAGATTCACCCGTCATAAAAGGGATTCAAAATTTCCAGACCAAGTGATTCGAGAGCGTATAACCTAAATCGCTCGTGTTCATTCTAACCTGTGCAAGGAGATTGTGTATTCCCAAAAGTTTGGGGTAAGTGTAACAATTATTTTACAAATGTGAATGTGACTTGTTTCTTGCTAAGTGGTTATAAATGAGGCTGGCAACCTCAACATACGAAAATAGTACATTCATAAACCACTACAGCAAGCGCTGGTGATTTCTTCTGGCTAGTCGTGCGGAAAACCGACAGCAGAGGTGACCACAGACTCCGAATGGAGCAGTGATGACTGATGATTACATCACATGTGCCTAAAGTGTATAATATTTTGTGAGATATATGCAATGTGTTAATTGTAACTCAGGCAACTCAGTATTCGCGCCGTCCAGACACATTTTCCCAGTTTAATACCCGGAAGAATATTGGTGATTTTTAACCATCTTCCCTGAGCTACACTGTGTACTCGGGAATTTAATTCTTCTGAGAGATTAACATTGGTGGGTGGACAGCGAGAATACGCCTGTTAATTGGCAGCCCACAAATGTACTTAGCAGAGGCATTTGTTTTTCTATTTTGTCTAAAAAGTTCGTGGAACGAAGCTAGTCGTGAGTGAAACGCAGGGAATCAACACCAACCGCCTAAATCGGACAAGTTGTATGAAGAAGTGCTTTCATCACCAAGAAGTGACGAAAACCACAGCTGCAGGACTCAGATAAAAGTTAAGTGCTTATAAAGAGGTACCAACAACCGGACATAATTTTCTGAACTATATCCTCACCTTAAATCTATATGAAGAGAAAATTTGATTCCAATATAAAATTCACCAGCATTTAATTTATTTTAAACTGTTTTTTTTTAAAGTACGCCCGCTATTACTCGAGGCGAGAATCTCCGGTTAGTCTCGTATATCTAACCTGAGACTGATTTTTACGTGAGTATCCCTTTTTCACTGTACACTAGCAGGTGCCCACTCACCATTCAGGCAGATACTCGCCGTCTTCAGAGGGTACCCATTTGAGCTGGGTTGGCTCAGGAGCCGCCAGTCCCTGGTCGACGACACTCCTTCATATGTCTTCGCCAGCGCTCGAATTAATTCAGTCCAAGTCTCGGTCAACAACACTCTTCAAATGGCCTCGCCCGGGCAAGGAAGAATTAATGTCAGGGATTCTCAACCTGTGGGGGAAAGGCCCTCAACGCGAGGAACTGTTATTTTGAACGGGACTTCAACATATTGTTTGTTTGATACAGGGTTGTCCTTTGATTGCATTGTAGCAAGACACTTGGTCAAGCCCGGTCAAGAAACAGAAGAAACCGTCAAACTTTGTGGAGTTTTCAAAGGAGATGCACCCATGACGCTTCCCACGCATTGGTGGAGATACACTCTGAGGTGTGATCAAAGCGGCTATTATGGATGACCCGATCTACCCAGTCATACTTGGCTGAAGATATGTGTTTATTGGGAGACCGAAAGAGCCAATTGTGGCAGCAGTAACCACAAGAAGGCAAACCAAGAAGGAACGGGAGCCTGCGCCAAATTTGTTACCTAAGGAACTAAAAGAGGCGCAACAAAAGGACCCCTACCTTGGAGCCCTGCTTTAGGAAACTGCCCATGGCTAAGGACCCCAGACACAACGGGGGCATTTTTTCTAAGGATGGCGTACTTTATCGTAGAACGGGCAACCCTGATCAAGGGCATAATCAGCTCCTAGTACCGACGCAGTACAGAGACCAAATCTTAGAAATGGGGCACTCTCTTCTTTTTAGCGGACATATGGGACAAAACGCCACTAATCAGCGAATATCGACTCACTATTGGTGGCCAGGAATGAACACTGATATTATCAGATATTTGAAATCCTGCGCCAAGTGCCAACGGGTGGCACCCAAGCATTGGACACCCCCAGTTCCCATGGGTGAAATGCCAATAGTGGGGACTCCATTTGAACGGGTTGCTGTCGACATTGTAGGACCTCTAGAAAGGACTAGAAGACGGAACAGATTTATCCTGACCTTAGTCGACACATGCACTATGTGGGCCGAAGCTATACCGCTAACATGCACGGATTCCAAGCATGTCGCAGAAGCCCTAGTGCAAATTTTTACACAGTTGGGATCCCCTCAACAAGTTTTGACGGATAATGGATCCCAATTCCGTAGCCTGTTCATGGAGGAGATCTTTAAGATCTTGAGGGCCAAACACATCCACACCAGCCCGTACCATCCGGCCGGAAATGGGCTCGTGGAACGCTTCAACGGCAGCCTCACCATGATGTTACGTAAGCTGGGACAAGAGAAACCTGAAGATTGGGACCTTTTCATTCCTGCAGCCTTATTCGCCTACAGGGAAGTCCCACAGGCCTCTACAGGTTTTCCTCCAGCTACTCTTTTATTCGGCAGACCTGTTAAGGGGCCGCTAGAAGCCTTACTCCGGTCCCTGACAGACCAGAAGGCTGACGAGACAGTCGTCTCAGCCAGTAAATATGTATCGGAATTAAAGGAAAGGTTACAGCTAGGATGGGATCTAGCAGCAACCAACCTTAAGAAAGCACGCGCAAAGCATGCTAAACGATACAATAAAGCCGCAAAAGAAGAGAATTGCAACCAGGAGAGAACGTTTTGTTCCTACTCCCAACCGGGAACAACAAACTACGTATCGGATGGCAAGGGCCGTTTACCGTCATTAAAAAGATCTCGAGAACTACAAGATCTCTATTAAAGGAAAAGAGAAGGTCTACAATGTAAATCTGTTAAAGAAATACTTGGAAAGACCGGTGCCGTCCTCCGAACATCTCCTGGCGGTCGCCATAGCTACCGAATATGTGGAAGATGACGATAGTTGCATGGAGTATCCACTGCAAGAAACGGAATCTTTCAAAGATGTAAAATTCGGTGACACTCTCTCTGAAGCACAACAGACAGAAACGAGGGCGCTACTGAAACAGTACACAGCAGTTTTATCGGACATACCTGGGCGAACACATCTCGTAGAGTTCGATATAAAACTTACAAACGAGACACCTGTTTGAACCAGAGTTTACCCTATTCCGTATGCTAAAGCTGATACGCTACGGGAAGAGATAGACAAGCTACGTAAAGCAGGAATTATTAATGAGTCTACATCTCCTTATAGTGCGAGCGTAGTGCTGTTGCAGAAGCCCAATAAGGAAGTTTGGCTGTGCATCGATTACCGTCTACTGAACACTGTAACGGAATTCCAGCCGGAACCTCTCCAGAGCGCTTCTGAGCTGTTTAGCAAGCTAAGCAAGGCACGGATTTTCTCCAAGATTGACCTGAGTAAAGGTTATTATCAAATACAGTCAAGGAGGAAACTAAGCCTTTGCTAGCTTTCAGCACCATTGAAGGACACTATACGTTCAACGTGATGCCATTCGGGTTACATAACGCTCCAGGAGTGTTCACAAGGATGATGAAAAAGCTTTTAGAACCATTGCACAGTCTGCATATCCACAATTTCATGGACGATATACTAGTTTCAACGACACTTACGAAGAACATATTGCTACGGTTGCTATGCTCCTCAGGAGACTACAGGAAACTGGTCTCACAGCTAGACATAGCAAATGTTTAATTGGCTTCGAAAAGCTGGACTTCCTGGGGCATACCATTGCTCACGGTTCCATGTGGCCAGTTGCTAAGAACGTAGAGAAGATACGTGCAGCGAAAAGGCCAATAACGAAGAGAGAAACACGGTCGTTCCTATCACTGTGTACGTATTACCAGAAATTCATCAAAAACTTCAATGGTTTGACTGCACCCCTTACTGACCTTACAAAGAAGGGGCGACCTGAGAGAATTATCTGGGATTCGAAGTGCGAAGACGCTTATGTCACGCCCAAGGAACAGTTGTCTGAATATCCAATTTTACGATTACTTGACATTACCAAACCCTTTATATTGCGAGTCGACGCATCGGGTCAAGGCATCGGGTCAACTCTGCTTCAAACAGGCGACGATGATCCAAACCGGCTATTCCCAGTGGCATATGGCAGTCGTAAATTGAATAAAGCAGAACGGAACTATTCCACAGTGGAGAGAGAATGTCTGGCACTTTTTCATGGTATAAGGAGACACCATGAATATCTGTACGGAGTATCATTCACGGTGCAGACGGATCATGCTCCACTGGCGTTTCTTGGAGCGAATAAGGAATTCAGTGCGAAAATAATGCGCTGGGCCTTGTTGCTAAGCGTATATTCCTTTAAAGTAGAATACATTCCAGGAAAAGAAAACGTTGGAGCAGACTTCATGAGTAGGAATTGGACAACGAAGGAGGAGGAGGAAGATAAGAGTGAAGAAAACAGTCACCCGGAAGCTACGGATATAGTTAACTCTATTTCCATAAAGTAGACACGAAAGGGTTTCATATCTTCAAGCCGGGACGTACTGCGACAGAGTTATGTAAATAGATTACATGTATCCACACGTCTTTGCTCCCACCTGGCTCCCACCTTGCTTCTTTATTAGTATGCACGATTTGTTAACGCAGAACCCCTACACTTCGATATCTATCTCACTCATAATTTAGCCACGCCTATTTTTCTTTTCTCTATTGTCTTACAGGCACTAGGAATTTTATAAACATACCGATTAACTAGTCCACGATGGGACAGGTAAACAGCTAGCGAGTAAGAGCCGTTAACTGAATTATAACGCCAGCGATTGGGCAACCGTTGTAATAGTGACAGGCCAGACTGAACGCGTGTAGAGAGAGTCAAAAGTTGTACCTTTGATGGATTGCACTTTCTCTGGGGGAATTAGCAAATGAAGAACATAAAGGGGCGATAACCGCAGTTACCGTCCTCAGCCGTCTGTTCGTGAGTCCCAGAGAATGTAATTAAGCTACGGAACGAGGGAGATCAAAGAGACGATTTGCTCGTGGGACAACGTCTACGGTCGGCAAAAGTAAGAAATAAAACTTTCATTCAGAAATCGACCGCAGATTTGCCCAAATACGTGTTAAGGCGTGAAATCTCGCAATCGCTAGCGAATTTCTACCTATTTCATATATATACCTCATCCTTTAAACTCAGGTTATCTAGTAGCCACAGAATTTTCAGAACATCTAGCTTGAATTCTAGAGCCATTTGTATTAGTGGATTTTCTTAGTTTTTCGTTGGAGATAGTTTTAATTCTGTGTTGCGGTAAATATTTTCTGTGTTGAATGATTTAATTGTTAAAGTTAAAGGATTTTTATGTTAATTGACTAGCGAATTAAAATAATTTATAGCTAATTGTTCCGGCTGTAACGAAAATTTAATTACTCGCTATCATCCAGAAAAGAGATAATTTAATTGACTAGTAAGGCAATGTAGTTCTGACGAAATATATATTTATCTCTAATCCATTATGTGTAATTTTTGTAAATGAATAGAATTTATTTCACGGGTTAATAAGAACGATAAGATAAGCTATACACTTGTGTTTTCTAATCAAAATCTAATAACCGAGTGAATAATAAATTATACTTTTACGCGGGTTAGGATAGAATACTATGTAGTGGTTAAATGTTTGTATTTTCTTCCTATATACAGGACGGATCACAAACCCAAACCTACCAGCGGCCTTAATCTGAGAAAAGGTTCTAAGTCTAGTCCAACAAATACCAAAAAACATTCTTATGTAAATATCGGGTCTTCGAGGTTGACCTGTTCGGCCCTCTTGTTTCACACAGAGAGAGAGAGAGAGAGAGAGAGAGAGAGTACCAATATATGACACTAAGAATAACTGTAACTGGACATATAGCTACCCAGATTCTATTTTGCATTTTCATTTACATTCAGCCCGCTGTGGCGAAGAAATATCAAAATTAACACTACCCGACTACCGACCACTGTGTTGTGGCGAAGATTTATCCCGAGAGATTTATCTACCTGACATTCTCTTTAACTATCGAATATTACCAGCTACTGTACACTGTGATCATTAGATCTCGAATTTGTTTTTCCTACCTGGACTAATTGATGTGACATAAACAGAATCCTATTAACAGTAACAAAGTAAGCGTTCCCCAATAAGAGGATTAATCAGTCTTGGACTACCTGGACTAATTGATGTGACATAAACAGAATCCTATTAACAGTAACAAAGTAAGCGTTCCCCAATAAGAGGATTAATCAGTCTTGGAGGAACTGGGGCGTATTTTGCCAAAACCCAACCCTGGATTTGTTGTGTGTACCACGGAGATATGTTCCAGATGTTGTAATCAACGATTAGGTAAGCGAGATTGAAATGTGGCCATATGTTTGTCAGAAGCGAGAGAAAGAAGGAGTGAATAATTCTTCTATTGTATCATCATTGTACTCACTTTTTTTCTTCTTCTTATGTTTGCTAATACTGTTCATTTCAGAATAGATTAACTAGAAACTCTGTTCTTTACAGTATAGTCAAATTCTATACAATAGTGCTAATCTTTTGACCTTTTGGGGGTTAATAACTTCTTCTAACGGGATCTTGTCTCAACAGAGGGAATTGCACTTATGTGTCTATTTCTTTATTATTTCTGTAACCTATGATTTTTATATTTGATATTTGATACTGAATGTTGTGAAGTTTTCTTTATGATAAATAAACTTAACATAAAACTTAATTACCTGTGTTGGTCAGCTAGGACCAATATCCCTACTCCGTTATTATAGTTTCACGTTTGTGCGTTAAGTTGTTGTCACTTATCTTTGTATGTGTATGTGAGTGGTTATAGTGTATATATGAATATATACATGAAGGTAAACTGTCTGATAAACAAATTTCAGTCGTAGCGATAGGCTGGACCAGAGTATCTTCTCAATCCAGGGACAGACTCTACCTTTTCAACATTTCACTCGTGAAATCTATTTTTTTACCTTATCTCTCACTGAGTTACCACCTTTTTCAGTTCTATTCGGACGGGACCAGAATCTATCTTAATCACCTATCCAAAATCTACGACACCCCTAAGGATTACTATGTAATTAAGCGTTAAGTGGAGGGAATTCTTTTAACACTGAGTGTAACAATAAGCTATTTTCTTGGTTTTACGGCCTCTGTAGTGTATAATTTTTTTCTACCTGTAAGGTGGTGTTAATTGATTACTTGGGTACTGGATGGTTACTTTTAACTCAGTTAAAGATTTCCCAACAGTAGCCTTATATAGATGCTTGTAAATGTAATGAGATTATATGTACTACAGCCGGCCTGGCGATTGTGTTTTAGGCCAGACTGACATCTGTTATAAGGTCAGTTCTGCAACAGCTAACGGCAAGGTTGTTTACATGCCTAAAACCCTCCCAGCCCCAGTCGCGGGTAACCTGATTACGCAAAGTTTCGAGTTTAGCAGTAAGCCCGCCCGGCTTGTTCGTTTGCTGACCGATCGGTGAGCAGGGGAGAGAAAGATAAACTGCGAAACCAGGTCAGCCCTGGACAGCAGATAATATTGAGAAGGGACGTGGTGTATATAAGTTAAACTGTACCTGTGTATGCACTGACCTTATTTAATGTTGCACCATGTTATGATTTATTTTGACTAGATGATAAGGGTTTTTGAATATGTTTTATCACAGCAACACCTGGCCACCTCCGACAGAGTTCTGAGTCATGAGCTTGGAATTACCTTCCTGCTTTCCTAATAAGGACGGATAAACCAGCGACCCCTTTACATCGGGGTAACCCCAAAGTACGGCAGCTATTATCAGTCCCACTCCCTAATATGGGTTCAGTCGTATAATTGCCCCGGCTGGGAAAGGAATTGTTATCGCCACCGCTAAAGATAGTAGAGTGCCCATGCTCTACCGCCTCAACGTTAGAGAGCTTCGTCAGCCATACATATCGCGCCAACTCATTAGTAGCGGGCCAACGCACAACGGGATTTAACTCCCCATCACATTTTTAAAAATCGTGAGCGCATTCTTCGCACCCCTTGAGATCCGGGATTGACAGCACTGGTGCAATTATAGAGCCTAGTCCTGGTCCTGAAAGTTCTCTGCAAGAGGAGTTTACAGCAGGGTGATTATTTCACTGAGTTTATCAGCAGAAACCCGGAGAAGAGAGGGTCACCATATCTCCGACGCTTAGCCGCCAGTAAGCTGTGATCCCAGTGGGGTATAAGCGCATGCGTGCCAACGGAGTAGTAATAATTGTGAGAGTGCACTCTAGAAAAGTAGCTGAGAGGGACAGAGCTCTTAATAAACTGTGGACAGGGACAGTTAGTGAATTTAATAGTTGTGTGCTGACAATACAAAGTCGGTGGCTTAGTTTGTGTAGGTAGGAACTTTATTATTTCGGGGTTCCCTGCCGAAGGAATTAGCAGCACATTCATCCAATATCTTGGGAGTTTATATATGGATTAATTATGCTCATTTTATCATTTCGAATACTAGCCTTGACGGCATCTTGCCGAGATACGTGCATTATGTTGTTTTGATGTTTTTTTTTTTGTGATTGATAATTTTGCTTTTATCAACTGGTTTTTTTTTTTTTTGGTCGTTAATAAACTAGACAATTTATTAGTGGGTCAGACTTTCCTTTCTATCCTTCCTTTACTTGATTGTTTGTGGAGTCACTAATGTGTACTAAACCTTATCTCCAATAAGAGAGAGAGGCAGTATGGCAGTAGTTAAATCATAGTCATTGCGTGGCAGGAGGGAGAGTCAGTATCTTTTCTGTTCTCCAGATAACTATAAGTCACTCTATTCACATACAACACCCTAATTCATCTTAGTCTTCACTCAGACCGTGTTTGTCCTGTCTCAGACGTCACACAGACTTTTGTCTTGTCTAGGCAGACACGTGAAAACCACGCGTGACATATGGCTCTGAAACATGGAGAAAAACAACAACAACAATAAGCAAGAAGTAACAGACATTAAAAACTGGATGTTTGTGTAGAACAGAAAGATTGAGACAGTACGACAAGGTCATACACGTGACATGGAGCTGATGATAACAACCAGTGGAGCAAGATATGAGAAGAAGACGCTGGCGATGGATTGGACGCACATTTAGGAAACCTATTAATAGAACTACCAAGAAGCTCTTGTTCTGAATATCTCAGAGTAAGAGAAGTACCAACTTGGGCGGCTTCCTCGGCCGACGTCTCGATAACGATTTGGGCGAAATCCGGCGTGTTTTTCCAACCACGCTTAAATAAAAAGGTCACGGTAAGGAAGTTGTGATAACGGATACGACTTCATAGTTTTTATCGTTGATTAACGAAGACATTGTCACTTGGACAGAACGTAGTGTCTCAGTCATACTTCAAAATATTAAATTAAACTGCACTGAAAATTTCATCACAAAAGACTCGACATGCACAACTACATTTGCAATGATAAAGAAGTGAACTTTATAACTACGACAATCATGCCAGGTTTCAGTGCAACAATCTGTCATTTACATTACTCAAACATGAGCCAAAATAAAGAACAAACAAGTCTCATTAGAAGTCAGTTTAGGAGTGGGTTCTTGTTCACGCTTTTAAAACTCAGTTTGGAGTGCCCGATTGGTGAAGTGGCCAGAGCGTTTGCCTCTTGCGGCAAAGTTACCGGGTTCTGGGTTCAGAACCGGGTAGGATCACGCTCTAGTCTACCGAGCTATAAACGAGAACCTGACTCTGCTATTGAGAAAGGGAAAACAAAGGCAGCGAGGAAGGGAATGGACACTCCAGTTAATAATGTTGGACCTAGAAATGTGTTGTCTCTATCACTTGACTCCACTACGGCAGTATCTGCCATGTGATAACATAAACCTGCTCTCACACAAATAAACAAATCTAATCGTATCAAGAAACAGGAAGACAAGTGAGAACTCAAACACACAGATACTGTGAGTAAATTTTGTTTTACCTGTGCGCCACGCCTCGCTCATGCAGGTAATGTAGGGCCGACACCAGTTGTCGAATATAGGGGCGGCCCCGTTCCTCTGTAAGACGAAAATCCTTTTGTAGTTTGATGAAAGCTTGTAACTCTCCTCCAGAGGCGTACTCCATAACTAGGCAATGTAATGTTGAAGCCTGAAAGATAAACAGATTGGGTGTCAATGTGAAATAAGTAAAGGAAAACAAAATATGTGTTAGGGACCATTTTTATTGTTGTTACCCAATGCACTTCAAAACAGTTAAAGAACAAGGGCACTTAAGAGGCTCGATGAAGCTGCGGAAAAAGGGTATAGTGATGGCTGTGGAGCAACCTCAACGGGATATGGAATTTATGACAGTAATTTATATACAATATAATGGTTACTTTAACAATTGCCTCCAGCTAACAGCATGGATAAAACTAGGAGTGAAGTTAAAAGTTGCAACCAAGGTGGAGTGGGTTCAAATTCGCAGCGCAGGAGGGAAAGACAACAGGAGGAGGACACTTGGGAGTCATGACTCAAGTGCCCCCCCTTCCCCCCCCCCCGAGTGTAAAAAAGATATAGGGTCGAAACACTTGTCCGATGGCGGTACCACTTCTGATGATCAGATTGCCTCATGTTGTATCGTTATGTACAAAGTTTCTTATCATATCAGACAAACTACTCAAGACCGAGGATTTGACTGGAACCAGGGCAAAAGGAAGACAGTTGGTAGGATGGCATGGCGCTCTCTCTGGCTAACCTCTACCAGGGTTGTGGAGTCGGCCACAAAAATTTCCCACTCCGACTCCGGAAATTTTAGAAGTCCGTCTCCGACTACAGTTTTTTAACTAGTGACGTGGCATAAAGTTATGCACTTATATGGAGTTATGTGTATAAGTATGGTATGTGTGTGAATAAATGAATACGTGGCTTTCCTAGACTACATTTTAAACTATTCATTCATTCATACAGTAATACAAAATAACAAATAATCCACACAAATGACTGCTTTGCCAAACACCGTGAGAAAAAAATACTGTTGTTTCATTTTAACAATGACGGGAACATTGACAGTGTGTGTGTATGTATGTATATATATATATATATATATATATATATATATATATATATATATATATATATATATATATATATATATATATATATATATATATATATATATATATATATATATATATGTATGTACAGTACTTTGCAAAAAAAATGGCAGTCATATTTTCGCAACGCAGCACACTCATAGAAGCAAATAATAATAAAAACTGTATGTCCAGAGGAAGATTGGTATCTCCCCTATCTATTAACAGTGGTTTCAGTACAATATAATGTTGCCTTCTCCAGCAAGGCAAGCCTGGATGCGGCGAGGCATACTTCCCACAAATGTTTGTAGGTAATTGAGAGTCAGACTGTCCCAGTATTTTTCAGCTACCTTCTTCAATTGTTCAACGTCTCTGAGTCCACTCTTTTTTAAATGATTCTTGAGTAGTGCCCAAACGTTTTCAATTGGGTTTTGATCGGGACTGTTGCTGGGCCACTTCAGCACTATCACATTCTTCTCTTGCAGCCATGCTTTGGGGGTATGAGCTGTATGATTTGGGTCATTGTCATGTTGAAATGCGCACCCATCGGGGTACATGACCTGCATAAATGGCAGAAGGTGTCCCTCTAGTATGTCGATGTACCTTTCTTTCGTGAGAATTCCTGTGAAAACACACAGTGGGGTGGCACCTCTTGCTGACAATCCTCCCAAAAGATGGAATTTCTAGGTATGTTTCGGTCGCTGGTACACAGGCGTTACAGAGCCTTTCGTCCAAATATTTATTTAAGCAGGATAAGACCAAAGAGAACATTCATCTGAAGAAAATCACATTGTCCCATGACAAATTTTGGTGTTCGTGGTACCAGTTCAAGCGCATCTGTTTGTGAGTCTCTGTGAGCAATGGTGACGAAATTACCCGCCTTTTTTGTGTAATTCATCCTGTGTAGCTCCCGGTTGACAGTAGCATTAGATACCTCTGGGCTTCCCAACTCGATCATGCGCTGCCGTATGTGTTCTACACTCTTCTTTGACCCAGCCCGAACGATTTGGGCGAGAAACCGATGGTCCTTTGTGACCAAAATTCTTGGCCTCCCCACTACCTTCTTTTCGCTCGATTCCATTACCTGCTTTTAATTTACTCACAACTCTGTAGACAGTCCGCTCAGGAATGTTCAAGGTTTTAGAAATGTTGGAACATGTTTGATTTCCTTCATTCCAAAGCTGTGAAATTAACATACACTTTGACTTTGTATCCATTTTCTGCCACTAGCATTAGAAATTGTCGTCTGCTCTTATATCAAGGGACGTTACTCTACGCTAATTTTTTTTTTACTTTTGATAGTGTTTGCTCACTTAAGTGGAATGCAAATTTGGGGCAGAACATGCATATTTAATTAGATTTCAGCTTATTTAGCTGAGCAATATGACTGCCATTTTTTTTGCAAAGTACTGTACATGTATATATATATATATATATATATATATATATATATATATATATATATATATATATATATATATATATATATATATATATATATATATATATATGTGACAGCGCCATCTTGAGATCTGTCGTTCTCGGCGCTGGCCCCATCTGGTCAGTCATATTGTCTCTGTGGTTTAACGCCTTTTCACCCCATTATCTTCGAGAAGAAGATTTGTTGCAAGGCCATAATAAAGCCTACATATTAGTTGTGTTTTTGCTCTAGAAATAGTTGTGTAAATCTGTGTTTTCATGCATTCTAGAGCAATAATCGCGTGTGACGCAGATTAATGCGCGTAAGCGCGCAGTAAGTTGAGTGGTTAGGCCAGGGCTTATAAAAGGGATAGCAAGCGGCGAAACTGGGATATGTTTGAGAGAGCCGCCCAGTGAGGACAGACGAAGAAGACACACAGAGCCAAGCTGTAAATGCCTTGAGCAAACAATCAAACAAACATCCAGTCAGTGTTCATAGACTGTGTGTCTAGAATGCATGAAAACACAGATTTACACAACTATTTCTAGAGCAAAAACACAACTAATATGTAGGCTTTATTATGGCCTTGCAACAAATCTTCTTCTCGAAGATAATGGGGTGAAAAGGCACTAAACCACAGAGACAATATGACTGACCAGATGGGGCCAGCGCCGAAAACGACAGATCTCAAGATGGCGCTGTCACACACACACACACACACACATATATATATATATATATAATATATATATATATATATATATATATATATATATTTATATATTTATATATTTATATATTTATATTATTTTCATTTCTTGTGTGCTTTTTCTAAATGTGCCAACACATTTCCAGTTGTTCAGATCACTTATATAACTCAGAAAATTGAGGACGCTTTCCAAGAGAAAAAGCACATACTGATGGTTTGGGTGGACCTAGAAAAAGTATTTGACAAAGTGTAGAAAGTTAAGCTGCAAAGAAGTGAAGTGTGTGGGAGAATGTTCAAATTGATCAGCACTATCTTGAGAATAGAACTGCCAGAGTCCAACTACAAGGACAGACCAGTAGGAAGATGGTTGTCGTAAATTTGATAGGTATTTAAGTTAGATTAGGTGCGTCTGAATAGAACAGGCAAAGTGGTAATTAAATGAGAATTAAGGTATGAGAAATAGATTTCACGAGTGAATAGTTTAAGGGTAGAATCTGTCACTGGGTTAAGAAGATACTCTAGTCCAGCCTACCTTTACGACTGTAATTTGTTAACAGACAATCCTACTCTCCATTCATTTAACAAATATGTTTAACTATACACACACACAGACAGTTATGTGACAACAAGACACACAAACGTGAAAAACTATTGTAAATGGAGTATGGGTATGGGCTGAGCTGACCAACACAAGTAATTAAGTTTTGTTAAGTTTATTATCATATAAACTGCTCACAACATCATATATATATATATATATATATATATATATATATATATATATATATATATATATATATATATATATATATATATATATATATATATATATATATATATATATATATATATATATATATATATATATACATCAATGAAATCATAGGTTACAGAATTTGGAAAATAACCCCATAAATGCCATCCCCTCTGTTGAGAAAAGATCCCGCAAGAAGTTAATAACCCCAAAAGGTCAAAAGATTAACGCTAGGGTATAGAAATAGACGATAAAGTAAAGAACAGATTTCCTAATTAATCTATCCTGTAAAATAACAGTATTAGCGAACAAAAAAAGAAGTGGGTCCAATGATTATACCTTGTACAAACAGAAATATTCACTCCTCTTACTCACACTCTGTCAATCTGTGGCCACAGTCAATCTCGCTTACCTACTTGTTGTTTAACAACATCTTGAACATAATCATCAGGGTACATGTAACAAATCCAGTGTTGTGCGTCGCCGAAGTGAGCCCCAGTTCCTCCACGAATAATTAATCCTCCTAATAGGGAACGCTTACTTTGGTGGTGATTATTGGATATGAAAATGTCACGTTGTGGCGCTGGCTTTGCACGCCACCTGCCAGAGGATAAATAGGATTTATATGGACCTACGGATTATAGAAGTTGCTGAATCTACCTTATTATGAATGCCGTGTAATGATGTACTGTCTATGTGAATAAATAATGGAATGTTACTAAAGTATTCAGCTGTTATATTGATCGTTGTGTGGAATCTTCGAGTTATAGAAGTTATCGTTAATGAACTATTGTGGCTGTCCTGAACCTTGTGGGACTATGGTATATAAACCTAAACACAGTGTGAAAACGAGCATAAACAATCAACTGAAGAATATAAACTTCTAACGCCACAGATATGGGAGGCTCGTTCCGTTGGAGAGGAATTAATTGTTTGGAATATGTACAATGCTGTACTATGGAAATTACACAAGATATCACGAATTTATGGAACCAATAGAAATCGCAATTTTTCGTATTAGGTCATTCCAAGACCTTGAACTGTTGGGAAGACGTTATTACCAAACAACATATATTCTATTGAAGTCGCTGAACAGACATTTGACTGCATACGAACAGATATGAAGAATATTGTCACCTCGAGGCCATTTCACGTTGAATCGTTGTAATGAACCATTACATCAGGGTCACCTTAACGGACTTGTAAATCCTAAAGTAAACTTACCAGTGGACATTTCTTATACGAATAATATGAATCGTGAGAATCGTGACGGTATCCAGAACCAGTCTTTTGGGTCTTTCAAGTCTGACAAGTCTTTCAACCCTGATGTCCGAGAAATCATTTCGGTTGTCTGCAAGGGTCAAGAAGGATGATTTAATCTTGTACGTATGTCATCAAACAGATTTGCTGACCACTTGGATTTCGTAATCAGGAACATGGAACGTCTTGAACAGGGCACTTATACGCGTTGTGCAACTCAGACTTTACATTCTTTCCTTGACCCGTGTTTATTGCATAAATTCAAGGCTACTTTTCGAGGTTGATGCTTCTTGTTTACAGCGAGGATTGGCGGTCGTGGATTTTAATCATATAAGTGAATTTATGTTCGTAAGGTCATGGTCTCCTGTCCTAAAAATGTCAGGCACATCTTGTTTTTGTGTATCTTTTATGTTTAATGTTTTCCTGTGGACGACACTCAGTTATATCCTCGGATGAATTTAGTTGTCGTCGTTCTATAGATTTTGATTGTATTGATCTCTTTCAGGGATTGAGCATTTAGTGCTGTCGTATTTCCGCTCTGACTGAGATTAAAATTTTCTTAGTTGTTTAGCTGTGCCGTCAAGTAACATATTGTCGTGGAATTCTTATTTAGTTCAGTAGGATTATGTTCGTACCTGTAGGTCTTCTCTGACTTTCTTTTTAATATGTACAGCAGTTCTATGTGATTGTATATCGTCCTGTACTGTTCATTGACGGTGGAAACAACTGTTTTATTATATTGTAGAATTTTATGACTTTTTACATTGTTGTCTTTTTCATGATTTGTTTCCAGCGTTGTCAGTTAATCTTTTGTCTAATGTGATAGTATGGCATGCTTTTAAATAGGTAGTAATGGCGATATTTAGTACTTGAAGATGATTATATTATATTGTTAATTGCTGATATGTTAATATATACAATTATTACAGATACTCTGTGATAGTAGTGGATAAGTATCATATACTTCAGAGACAAGTATATCACACAAAACGAATAAATACTGTACATACAGTTGGTTTTGAAACAGGTTTGAATTACCTTACGACTAAGTATAGTCATTTAACTACAAGTGGGATAGATATACATTTTGCATCTATATCCCATTACTCATTTATTCATGTTCTTATTACTGACATTATTTTTTATTAAACATCTTGATGGCAATCTAGATAGATATCATTTAATTGTTTGATAGATAACACTGACTAACAAAAAAAAATTTATTTTTTCTTTCTCTAACATTTCTATGTTTTTCTGGTCAATTTTAATGCGCTGTTTTTAAATCTGCAAACCGTTTTTCTCTATCAGGTCGGGATCTCTAGAAATACGCAATTCAAGTTTTTTAACAACGCATACAGTATTACAACATCATTCATACAAGAAGTGTAACAGTTATGTAGGCTTGAATTTCTTTGCAGTCGACTTTCGTCGGTGAATGACATGTGGTACATCGCGATGAAGCATCCAACAATAATCGGCAAGCATGGTCACACTACACCGTCCTTGATAGCGTGACTCCATTACGGCGATATCTTGATGGAATCGTTCTCCACGTTCATCGCTGACTTCGCCAAGATTGTCAGGGAAAAAGTCAAGATGCGAATCGAGCAAATGGATTTTGAGGGACATGTTACAGCCCATAATTCTGTATGCATCTATGCACTGCTTAACAATATGCACATAGTCGACAGATTTGTGATTTCCCAGAAAGTTATCGATGATCGATTTTAATGCCATCCATGCGCGAAGTTCACTACCATGTAACAAGTTCTCGAATTGTTTGTCTGCAATAACTTTCCTAATCTGAGGTCCTACAAAGATACCTTCCTTTATCTTTGCATCGCTAACTTGCGGAAACTTTTCTCGAAGATAAGTGAAAGCTTTGCTCGTTTTATCTAACGCTTTTACGAAATTCTTCATGAGCCCCAACTTTATATGTAACGGTGGTAAAATGATGCTGTCTTTGTTAACTAATGGCTCATGTATTACATTTTTATGCCCGAGCTGCATACGATCCCTCATAGGCCACACCTTTCTTGCATAATGTTCCTGTCTGTTGCGGCTGTCCCATTCACATAGGAAGCAACAAAATTTAGTATACCCAGTCTGCATGCCCGTGAGCATTGCAATGACCTTTAGGTCTCCACAAATCCGCCATTGGTAGTCATTGTACTTTATTTTTGCCAAAAGTATAGCCATATTGTCATAAGTTTCTTTCATATGAACAGAGTAGGCGACTGGAATTGATGAAAATAAATTTCCGTTATGCAATAACACGGCTTTTAGACTAGTCTTGGAAGAGTCGATGAAAAGTCGCCATTCGTTGACTATGTGCTCATGACCGAGGTGCACCATTAGACCGTTTACATCTTTGCAATAGCAAATGCCATCATCCATCTCAAAGTATTGAACAAGTTCTCTGTGTCTACGACGAAATTTAGATATCTGAGTATTGGGCGCTAAAAGATTCCATTCTTTGAGTCGCGAACCGAGTAATTCCGCTTGTCCTTTGGTAAGAGCGAGATCACGTATTAGATCTGACAGTTCTGAATGGTTAATTAAGTGAACACCATCATTCACCGGTATATAATCCGAGTCAGAATTAGTTTCTAAAGCAGATAAACTATCACTTTCTGATGGTTCATTCACGTCCAACGGATATTGTTCTGGTGGAAATGGGATTGGACATGTGATTGGATCATGAGGCACTGGTTTCGAAACCAATTCAATATTTGGATAAACCACAGACTTTCTAGTTTTAAAAGTGAAACCATGGATATTTGTCAAGCAGAAGTAACAATCAGTAGCGTGATTTGTCGGTTCACGCCATATTACTGGCACTCCAAAAGGCATCGACTTATGCTTCGGCGATTTTCGTAACCAACCTGCCAATGTATTTGCACAAGTCGAACAAACTGCATTTGGCTTCCAAGATTTATTTGCATCATCAACTTTCGAATCGAAATAACGTTCATATGCTTTCTTTAGTAATGGTGTAAAGTTTTTCTGGTGAACACGATCGGTAAAATATCCGCACACGTAACAGAACAGATCAGCCGAATTTCTACAACTTCTAGAAGCCATATTTCGCTCAGAATTATTTCAAAATACAGTAACTATTTGAAAAATAGCGTAACATATGTCATGCATCTTTTAGCAGTATAAAAAGTAGAATTATTTTGCATTTTATTAATTTTTAATAAGTTATATAGTAAAAATGAAACGGAGCAAATAACGGTTTTCCAAAAATATATTTATTCCCAAATATCTTAAGAACCCGACGTGATAGAGATAAACGGATTTCAGATTTGAAATCAGCGCAAGAAACTGACCTAAGAACACTTATTCTTATATAAGAAAGAAAAATGTTGTTTGTCAGTGTAATCATAAGGCATTAGTGATAATCTGAATGATTTAATCTCGCTTCACATTATAATTGCCTGACTGAATGTTTTCAGTTGTTCGAGGGGGGGGGGGGGGTAATGTGGCGCTGGCTTTGCACGCCACCTTCCAGAGGATAAATAGGATTTTGGTGCTGATGAGCACTGCACGATAGTGATTTGTCGATATGTATTGCGCACATGACGTGAGCAGTTTGGAGGAAAAATGGACAGAGCGTGTGTTGACCCTGAATGGGCGGCTTGTGTGTGTATTTCTACCCAATGGTAGAAATATGGGAAATGTTAAAAGAGAAGTGTCTTGAAACATATTAATGTTTATTAAATACAACTAAAGGTAGAAAGAGGAATGAGGTAATGTTTATATGGACCTACGGATTATAGAAGTTGCTGAATCTACCTTATTATGAATGCCGTGTAATGATGTACTGTCTATGTGAATAAATAATGGAATGTTACTAAAGTATTCAGCTGTTATATTGATCGTTGTGTGGAATCTTCGAGTTATAGAAGTTATCGTTAATGAACTATTGTGGCTGTCCTGAACCTTGTGGGACTATGATATATAAACCTAGACACAGTGTGAAAACGAGCATAAACAATCAACTGAAGAATATAAACTTCTAACGCCAGACACGTCAGATAGTTCAGGTAGCAAAATAATTACCAAGATCTAGTGTTCACAGTGGACAGTAGTTAGTACTTCCAATAGTTAAAGAAAATGTCTGGTGGGTAAATCTTTCTGGATAAATCCACTTGACAACACAATGGTCATTAGTCGGGAACAATGTTATGTATAGATATTTTGCCACAGCGGGCTGATAAAATTGAATGGAAAAATCTGGGTATATGGTACCTCCAGTTATAATTAATTCTTAATGTCTATAAGTTTGGACTCTCTCTGTGGATGAAACAAGAGGACCGCAAAGGTCAACATCGAAGACCCAATAAAGGCTAAGAATTGTTACTGGTTGTATTTAGACCGCTGGCAGGCTGGTTTGTTATCAGTACTAAATTTAGGAGAAAAAAAACACTTAATCACAATATCAATATCTTATCCTGTCACGCGTAAGGTTAAGATCTCTTATCCACTCGGTCATTTAATTAAATTAAAAGCACACGTGTCTTAGCCTATCTTATTCCGCTTCGCTCACCTGAGACGGATTTGGGTTTAAGGTATGCGCCTTTCCCCTCTTCCCCTGGTAAAACTCTCAGCGCACAATATCAGTGTTAATTTAATTATGACTGCTTTACAAATATCGCTTGTCATTACTAGCTATTTGTTTCGCCACATGATATTACACTAGTCACTTACACAATTACACGTAATGAACTAGAAGTAAATTTACATTCCGTCAAAAGTCAGTCGCCTAGTGTATTTATTAGTCAATTAAAACATCTCTTTCTGGGTGATAGCAAGTGGTTAAATTTACGTTACAGCTGGAAAAGTTAGCTATTTGTTATTTAATACGCTAGTCTTAGCACTTAGAAAAATCCCAGTGAATTATAATGATAACCTTTAACACATTAAATCACCTAAATGCTAATATATATTACCGCAATCAGAAATTGAACAATCTCCACGGAATGCTTTGACACACTTTCACAATGGCTAGAATCACGAGCTAGATTTCCAAAATATCCTGAGCAAACTGATAAACTGACTTTGGGAGTACGGAGTATTTATACGGAAATGGTGTTTTTTCACTAACTGATGCGAGAAATCGAGCCTTCGGCCATATCAGGGAAAAACAACGCGTTCGACTCTCGAGATAAGATTTTCTGCTCGCTGATGCCGCCCAACAACAGAGACATCAGCCAAAGCGGACAGACCGTCTTTGATCTCGTCTCTCTGCTGTAGATCAGATAATTACCTCCCCTGGGATCACGGACAACGAATGTGGTCGGTAAATCTTATTATCTCCCATTTTGCGTTTGCTTTAAGTCCCCTGAAATGTTGGACATCAAACGTTAGCGGTCAGACTCCTGCCCGCCCCCTCTCTTCCAAAGAACCCAATTATCTATCCGCGCGCTCCTGTCTGTCAACAATGCTAGTTGCCAAATCAGCTCGGGTGATAATTTATGATAAACGAATTATGCTTTCGTTGTCTGTTATCTTAGCCTGTACGAACGTAGGTAAACGCTTGTCAGCGCCTGTAAATAGAAGAAATAGGCGTGGCTTCAAAAGTGAGTCTACAGTCAGTGAATTTCGTCGGCGAATTGCATGTTTTTGCATAGCAAAGATTATAACCTAAGATGGGGAAGCAAGGTGGACGATCACTGTTGCACCATTTATAAATATAGATATATATATATACATGTGACAATGGTATTGGAGCAGGGTGTTCCCCAAGGGGGAGTCCTGTCACCTACGCTGTTCCTTGCATATGTAAATGACATATCAGAGAATATTCCAAGAAGAACCCACAAGGCTTCCTTCGCAGACGACTTAGCCCTGTGGATCTCAGAGGAATATATCACAACGGCAAGCATTCGGATACAATAAGCCCTAACATCATTGGAGGAGTGGGCCAAGGCATGGCTAGTAAAGATAAATGAGGGGAAAACATCATACACAGTGTTTTCTCTCTCAAACAAACCACAGAGCTCCAAATTGGTACTACATGGGAAAAATCTACATCTGGATGAAAACCCAAACTACCTAGGCATTACCTTTGATCACCGTTTGACTTGGAAAACCCAGATTGAAAGAAACAGGACAAGAGCAAGGCAGAGAATGGCAATCATGTAAAAATTTGCAGGCACGGGTTGGGGAGCAGACGAGAGAGTACTAAAGAAGATATATACTGGGCGATTGAGACCAGTCTTAGAATTTGGCATTGCAGCATGGTCAACGGCAGCTAAGTCGAGCTTTGACAAAATAAACAGAACCCCAAACCAAGCAATGAGAATCATAACAGGGGGCATGAAGTCAACACCCATTGAAGAGTTGGAAAAGATTACTCACCTCCAGCCTATGGAGGATAGAAGAGATAGCAGAGCCCATCAACAAGCCGGGAAATTCAGGAGGCTGATAGACACACCCCCCCCCCCACACCCCCCAATGTACCAGAGAATAAATGGACTTGGAAGGGGAAGACTGAAGCGAAGCAACTTTGTAGAGACAGTCAAAACAAAGATGACCCCATAAATGCAATATCAACAGCTACGTCCATATGTACTGCACACAAGCTACCAATTTGGAAACAACAGTGCTACCATGAAATGATAGAAAACGTTCCTGGTATTGAGAGAAAGAACAGCCAAAATGAAACAGAAAGGAGAGTCCTAACCAAAAAAATATATAGAGAAACATTACCCAAGCAACACCTGGATCCATGCATACACAGATGGATCAGCAACTAATGCAACAGAAGATGGGGGTGGAGGAGTCTTTCTGAGCTTAAGAAATGGCACCCAAAAAAAAGATAGCAGTCGCAA